>BSSO01007671.1:0-10795 GCA_030267885.1 Mesembryanthemum crystallinum | reverse complement strand
TCATTGTAGACTAATATATTGCCTTGATATAATATGCCACGTCAGCAAATTGACGGAAAAAGTAACGGAATTAGAGGCAAGTATTAAAGTGAAATTTTTTATCAGATCTCAAGTCACCAAAATGGGAATAGTTAAAATTGAGGTCACCAGTTTAATATTATGCTGTACGTCAGGGCATCAAAATGGAATTTTTCCTAATATTTATTGTCGATGGTTATTTTTCTTGAATTTTGTTCATTTCCATTGAACTCTAATAATTTTGTTGATTTTAATGATTCTTGACCATTTTCATTGCTTCTACTTGATATTGTTGATTTTTGCAAATTTTACCAATTCTTTTGACTAGATCCTGTTGATTTTATTGATTTTTGCTGAATATCAGTAGAATCAACAAAACTCAATAAAGTTCAACAAAAATAATATTTAGAAAACGAATCCTTATTTTTGATTATTGAGCATAATCAACATAGTTTAGAGTCAATCAAGGGTCCAATCCAAGTGCAGGATCGTGTATATGGCTCGAAACCCATTTGATACGGTGTGGTTTCTTTTCGGACATTCAGAATGCGGAACTTTCCTTGGCTCAAAGAAGAGATATCATTGGAAGATTTCGTGGTGAACTTTTGCTAGGGCGAAGAAGAGTATGGACTTCATTGGGACCATGTGTTAGGTTATTGGAAAAAGAGTCTTGAAAAGCCTAACCAAGTGTTGTTTCTTAAGTATGAAGGCACGCACGAAGATGGGGTATCAGAGATGAAGAAACTCGCAGAGTTCTTAGGGTATGGATTTCTAAAGAGGAAGAGACGGAAGTGGTTATACAAGATATCTTATGGCTTTGTAGTATCGATAATTTGAATATTTTGGAAGTGTAAGGCAGGGGACCTCTTGTATGCTACTAAGGACTCGTTCTTTAGGAAGGGTAAGGATGGTGGTTATGTTAACCATTTGAGTCCTCCAATGGTGGAGAGATTGGATCAAGTGATAAGAGAGAAATTTGCCGGTTCTGGCTATAAATTCAAAATGTAGCTTCACAAGAGATAAAGAATATAATTTATACAGGGTTGCGAGCCCAGGCATCGGTGGTGTAGAAGAGGGATATGTTGAATAAGTTACAGATAAATAGATGAATGCTACACCAAAAAAAACTCTATTTGTGTCCAATTAAATGTTGCAGTTGCTTGTTCACAAAGTTTAAGGAATGGAAGAACATGATGTAAAATACAATGCCCGTACTTTTTGCACACTGTTTAAGAAAATAAGACGTGTTGGAGAGAAAAAAAAGGGCATAGGGGTAATCTTATCCTAAAAATAATACCAAATAAAGAAGCGTAATATTTATTTCGACACTGGCAAAAAAGAAAACTATAACCTTTATTTTGGAACCGATGGAGTAATAAAAGTAACAGATATTAAGAAGATGAAATACTATGTTGGTTTTTAATATTTGATATTTCCAAATCTAGAAATTAAAATATACAAACCCAAATGAACATTATACAGTAACAAAGTTGCTCATAAATAAAAATAGGAACATAATCAATTTAAAGGTTAACTGAAATCTCTATGCCATGAATCTAGCGAGAAACTGCAGCAATTTTTGCGCCAATTAGCGCTCTCAGTATTGTCTCGTTCCACTCATCGTATTTTGCATAGCCCACCTATGTTACTGTTATTAGGATTCATATTTGGGTGGAGAGAACGGAGCTGCGATTGAGAGAAGATAGAGTTGTTTTGGTTTCTGATTTTCATCTTTTGCTTGTCGAATTGCTTTATCAAGGAATCAAGATTATGTGGATTGAATTGGTCAAGTCAGTTAGATTTGGGTTCTGTCGGGTGCAAGGTCAACTTGAATCTGGTGTCGGATTAAATCGGGTTAGCTTAGTTTAGATTTCGATGGATATAGGGTTTGGAATAAATTGAATTTTAGATCATATATGTATGAAGTTATTTTAAGCTTCACATTAATAGAATCAATATAGTTTGAAATTTTGATTTATGGGAATTTTATTTCGTAATAATCATTTTTTGTTACTCTTAAATCCACAAGTTCAAAGTATTCGAGTATCTAATAGATTTTTGATCGTGATCGAGACAATTTTGATTTCGGGTTAATTTAGATAGGATGCTATCAGGTTATTATTTTCAATATAAATTCGGGTGTGATGTGTGTCGAGTGTCGGATGAATCGGTTTAGATCGTTGGGTCGGGTTGGGTTCTTCCACGACTAAAGAAGAGAGAGGCCCCAATTATTTTGCCCCACATGGCGTATTTATAGAGAAGTGCTAGTGGTGTATGGTTTTCTCTCAATGGGCTTAACATAGTAGTCTTTGGACCTTCCCAAACATCATCGGAGTGTTTCTTTTTCATGCATCGGCTCCATCTGTAATCTTCCTAGTTGTGTTTGGGATTTTGAAATAGAGTAACTCTCTTATATAACCGTCTAATCGTTAGACGATCTAATTTAAAAATATGAAAATCAACGGAAATTAGTAGGACAATATTATTGACAGTATGAGATTTTAGTAAAATGATCAAATCATTTCGTTGAGTTTTGTCTAATATTCATTTTTGTCAATTGGTTGGGAAGTACAGCGTTTAAATCCTTCACTAAGAAAACTATGTTTGATATGTTATGTAGCGTTCCAATTTTGTCAGATATCTCCAAAGAGACATACTCCCTCCGTCCCACCATTAAGTGACCATTGTGTGCATATATTTGTCCCACCATAACGTAGCCATTATACTATTCATCCCCACAAAAGTAAAAAATAACCCCATCCACTTTCTCTTTAATCAATAAAATACCCACTCTCTCTCTCATCCACTATCTTTACCCAAATATTAAAAAAATCCCACACAACTCGTTACTTTGTCCAACTTAAGGGTATAGTTGTCAATCTCAATTTTTTTCCCAATCCTTATTTTTGCCATGAATAGTGCAATGGCCATGTAATGGAGGGACGGAAAGAGTATATGATATGCTCTATCCTTTTCTTTCTNAAAAAGTCCATAATAAGAACATACTCATAACAAGATGCCAAGATGGAAAATAGTTCTCATTGCCGAAGGCAAAGCTGGTTTGTTTGGACTACGCATTGCTCATCGGTTAGGCCTCCGTAATGTCATTTTAGAGTCAGATAGTTTATCTCTTATTTCCCAATTTCGTAGTGGTAATTTCCTTTTCAATGATTTTGATCTTGTTTCAGAAGACATAGCTAGCGTCAGTAGGGAGTTCGTTTATGTCATTTGGTATCCTGTCAGGAGGGATGGGAATTCTGTCATCCACCACTTGGCAAGAGTCAGTCTAGCGGGTATAGTGCAAGTGTGGGATAATTGTATGCCGGGGGTCATTTCCCCGTACATTTTCATGGATTGCTGCGTAATATAATTGCTCTATTTGCCCTCAAAAAAAAAAAAAAAAGATGGAAAATAATTTGAGGCTTCATTCATAGTACCATAACTACTAAGAAATTCAATTTGTCCAAAATCAGATAGAACAGAAACATTCAATAATGTCTTAAACTCTCAAATGTACTCATAATTTTAAGACCTCATGTAATGTTTATTGTCCAATGTCGATTCATTTTCGATTCACAATGATAGGATGGTCACGTAATTAGCAACACTTATCAGAACAGATACATGGAATTACCTGTGGTAAAGTCTGTTTAGTTGGGATGAGAGTATCTTTAATCTCAGCCTTGTACTGAACAGCGATTAACAGCAAAAATCCTTCTATCAGATTCAACAAAATCTGGTAAAAACCGGTGTGTACATCTCTCTGTAGTTGCTTTTAGAAACGTACTAACCAAACTGACAACTCTTCAGTATTCAGTAACAAGGTGAAGTTCAACAAGAAATAAAATGTGCTATAAGTTATTTGTTCTCAAGTGATCTTTAGCAATCAAACTACAGTTCATAGGATGTGATATAAGGAGCAGCTTCAGCTCACAGCATTCGTTAGATTGATGTCCTAACAGCTCAAGCGACAATGCGTGCACTACGTAAAGTTCTAGTAAACATCATTGTTCAGTTCCAAGCTGAAAATTGTTAACCTGTTGCTTAGTGGATAAAGACTGCTATTTATAAATTACTCCCAATTCACTATATATCTACATAGAGAAGAACCTCTCACTCTTTAACCTTTTGCCCTCCCACCCACCCTCAGTTTATTTCTTCTTTTGTTTCCTACGTCGGCCAACCATTCCCTTCGAATTTATTTCTATACAGAAAATGCAAGACCAAGCCTTTACACATGCACTAGGGCGCCATGTTCATATCGTCATTCCATATCCCATTCAGTTTACTTCAGTAGTTCAACAACTCTTTTTTTCAATTCAGTTTAGTTCCACTTCCACCCGATTCAGCTGAAATGGGGTCGGGTCACAACGCTGTCAACAACTTAAAGCAACCGTCCTAAAGGATTGGGAGGTTCGATGGACAGAGTCTCTACCCTCAATATTGGTTTTCTGAAATTCCCTGCTTCACCATTATCCGGTAAGCAGGGGGTGTTACAAATAAGGCTCGTCGATGCTGTCAAAAACTTTCAGGATCAATATTGGATAGGGAATATTCTGAAGATGATCAATAATGCCCCAAAGTTTCAGAAACATAAGAAATTTCCTTGACAAGAAACCTTCAACTCTGAACTGATCAATATATCAACTTCATGACTACCACTTCTGCTATTTTAAAGGAACTTAGAAAGCAAAATACTGTTTGCTTCTGATATTTCAGCCACTAAAGTAACAACTGATATGTACAGTTAGATGGTGGGGCTCCACTGAATGATTGACACATATTACATGTCCTTTGTTATCAACAAGGAAAAGAAATTACACCATAAATTTTGGGAGTACAAGACAATATGGCTAAAACTGCAAGATATTTCCCTTTGACAAATATGGAACCCACATGAGAAACAAGGGTCACAAAAGGACTATCAATAATGAAACTGAAACAGAGACCTTTGTGTTTCAGAACAAACATGATAACATCAGCAGTATTCCCAAATTTTATGGTGTAATTTCTTTTCCTTGTTGATAACCCACATGATAACATCAGTAGAAACAAGGGTCACAAAAGGAGTATTTTGCATTTCACTGAAAAAAGCAGCTACAAGAAGATTGGCAATGAGAAATACAAACATAACTTCATACTATATAGCCGGAAAAGCAAATGAATGAACAACCTGAAGAAATGACATTGAACACTAATGAAATATTCGCAATGTTTATGCGAAAGCAATTCAAAATAAATACAAAGTTTATGGTTTACCAAAAGATGCACCTCTTCTTCTGCGGGTGGTATAACATATTTTTCCGTACAAACCCTCCTAGGCTCTCTCTATGGTGCTGGCCTAGAACAAGAGAGAGAAAGGATCAAACCTGCTTGCCTAATTAAACAAACTGAGAAACGTAGATGACCTCATTTTTGATTGATACAAAGGGGCAAGCCTTCCCCGAAGAACAATATGAAATGGAATTATTAACGGATATTTTAACACAAGGTGCTCGATCACAGTTTCAACCATGAGTATTGACTGCTTCCCACAATAGATTCTTGGGCACGGGATTAGCAAGATCCCGAGCTTGAATTGCAGCTTTGCGAAGCGTGTTGTAAGTTAACACATTCGCCTGCCAAAAAGACGCGCAATTGTAAGGCAAGTTGTGCTTCTTGCAAAGCTCCTTAACAAAGGGTGATACTTTCCTAAGTTGGCACCTAGGCAACCTAGGAAACAGATGATGCTCAATCTGAAATTGCAAGCCACCATGAAACCAATCCATCCAAGATGAGCATTCGATATCGAGGGTCCCAGCAGTCTGCTTCTCAAACCAATCATTCCCACTTGGATTTCCAACATAAACATTTGCAGAGAAATGGTTCAAGCAAAACTGAACATGTTGAATCCCAGTAACAGAAAAACTGATCAACACAAAGGCAATCCTTTCACCCCAATTGGGCAAGTAAGAAACAAGATATGGGTACCAAATCCAGAACACAAGTATCCCAAAAATCTCCTGCACTCTGTTGGGCACTTTCCTCTTAGACAACAACAAGATGAAAGACTGAGCAAACAGATTAATCCTGGCAAAGCACATCACAGGATAGAATGACAAATGCTGATAACTGACCAAAAACCTCGAAGCAGCATCGAAATTCATCTTCCTATCATAAAACTTAGATGTCAATGAGGTAAAGAAATTGGAGGAAACCACAAAAAAGGGCATGTGCTGCAAATCAGGATCAAACTCAAGGGAGTTGCAAGCAATGTGATGAGCATTGTGATTCCATTTCCACCAAGCAATGCTAATCCCAGCAAGGCAATTCCCTGAAATCACTTGCGCGAAACGATTAAACCAAGGGTTTATCATGACTTGATAATGCCCAGAATCATGTCCAATCCACCCACTTTGAATCCAAAAAACACCCACTAAAGCCCCACAAGCAAGGTGAACCCAAGTTTTGTCACTAAACAAAATACCATAAATACTCAAAGTAAACATGATTACCATAACCGATAACAGAATGAACAAAGTGTGACCTTTCTTCTCAAAGAGGCCCATTTTGGTGAACTCTGAGAGCAATTTCCTGTAATCTTTGGAAACTTCAGAGACTTTATAGTCTTTGAGGTGATACCCAGTAAAGAATTGATCGAGATATCGCCAAGCCGTACCGGGATGATAAGCAACAAAGGCATCAGTGACATCTTGACCTGCTAGATTCAACAATGGTGTATCACCACCAGGGTGGGAATTGGCCCAATTAGTGACATTGTAGATCTTGCCTTGAATTGAGATCCAAAGATCACCCCTTTTGTTGTGGGTACTCAGTTCTTGCTCTGTAATGTACTTTTTCTCTACTGAATCACCCATTTGATTGATTGATTGCTTTGTATTTTGTGAAACTTTTTGTGGGATTTTTTGTTTCAATGGAAAGTGATGCAATAGAGGCAGAGTTTTTGAAATGGGTTTTAATGGAGGTTTAAGATGAGAATCTGGAAAATGAAGAGGGAGAGATACAGAGAGAGAGAGGAGAGAGATAGAGGCAGTGATTGTTCTCCCTCTCTGGGCTCTGCTAGTAAATGGTGCTTCAAATCATCTGCCAGTCGGTTTTAAGGGGATGAGGAATGGAAGGGCAGGGCGGGGCAGTAGCAAGTTCGAGTTGAGATTGAGACTCATTTGGTAGTGAAACTACCAACGATTTTTACTACTAGAAAAATTTACCCTAGCTAGTTAAAACTTGTCTTTTTGATATGTTTGGGTTTTCATTGACATGGTAAACGGGTCGATTGGGTCGGATTTGGGTTCAAAACCTTAATTTGCCAGTTTGAAATATTTTCTTGTAGTTACTTTGTGGGTACTTTCAAAATATCAAATTAGTTTTTATCGATTTTTTATTGATAGGGTCAGGTTTTCGTGTTAGGTTTATTTTCTGGGCTTAAATTAGCAGGCCAAGTCAGATTTGGGTGGGGTTGATCTCAATATGCTGGTTGAAGTGCATTTTAGTAGTAATTTTTTGTGTTCTTCCGAGATTTGAAGCTAGTTTTTGTCGGTTTTTTTCTTCTAAAGGGTCAGGTTGGGTTTTTGGTTCAAGTTAATTTTTGCCAAGCCTAGGCTTAGATATGTTAATGAGACCTGAAAATTTAACCTAAAGACAAACCGATTTTTTTTTGACAATTCGACTCGATTGGTGTGCAATTTAGTGGGTCAAATTCGGTCCAAAAAATTAGGATTTTTTTTTGTTGACCACTACCTTATATATAGGGTAGTTGGCAACTAGATACCTTTTAAAACTTTTTTTGTTCAACACTACCTTATAAGACTTTTTTTTTTTATGGTCACTTAACCTGATGTTATTTTTTTTTCTTTTAGGAATTTGATCTTCATTTTTGTGTAATTTGAGTTGAGGAGGGGGAAAAAAAAAAGGAAAAAAAAAACAGCAGCTTAAATGATTGTGCATGTCTCACGTGAGGGCAAAACGGTCCAAAAATTTTAAAATCCACCATAATTCGATCAAAGGTAACTGTATGGCAAAAAAAAAAATGTCTTATAAGATAGTGTTGAACAAATTTTTCTAATTGCCAGTTACCTTATATATAAGGTAGTGGTCAATAAAAATATCCAAAAAAATTACATCAATGTGTTGCTCTATGTCATTATCAACGTAAGATGGATTTAAGTGCTCCTCATGAGTAAAAATCTTTTTTGTTAAATTTTCATATTTTTGGGGCTTAATCAACCAAGTTCATACTCATAAGCCAAAATGAATTTCTATGACAAAACCAAGTTCATACTCATACATGCTCAAGGTCTTCTATTTATTGATGTGGGACAAACTCCGATATTATGTGAATATGATAATGCTTATCAACTTTGATTTTGTTACTTTTTTTTTTTTTTTCTTTTTTCTTTTTTCCAAACCACTGAAAAAGCTTTATCAAATGAACAAAACTCCGAGGCCCTTAGAGTCCTCAACAAAAACATCCAAGAGACCAAAGAAAGCTGTCCTTTACGCAAGAATGAGCTAAATACAATTCAGCTATGTATTAACAAAAAATTCACAAGCAAGCATAAAGATCGTGAGTTCTGTTTACCCATTTTTATGCAAGTAGTATGTATATGCTTCTTGGCTGTGCTCACAAAAATCATGTTGGTCTCAAAACGTGCCAAATTATGTACTATCATATTATCAATCTCATTAAAAACTTACCACTATTTTCCGACCTATGTTGATCATCAAGTATATATGTGGGTTGCGGAATTCCAAGTGTAGCTTTCATTTGAGAACGGAGGGAGTATATAACTAACTGCAATTTTAAGTCCCATTTGGATTGCATCTACAATGTGTCCAGCCTTCAAATCGAGCTCGGCATAATTTCAAGCAATAGTTCCCAAATTAATGGTAAAAACCACCCATAATATCTACTTCGTCGTCTCTGATGATGCCCTCACAAGTCACAACCTGTTGGACGAGACTTTTTTTGATAGCAGAGCCATTTGAATTCATCTTCAATCATACTAATTGGCCAAATGCTTAACAAATGAAAATCTTGAAACTTGCTAATAAACTTTTTCACCCCCAAGAACCATAAAAATTAAAAGGACATGGTACTATCTTTTTTNTCATGTAGTGGTACTAATATTATTAGTGTATTGTATGATGTGTTGGTAGGGTAAATGGCATATGGTTGATTATTGAAAACAAGTTGCGCGGCCATTTTAGAGCAATGGCAAACAAAAATTTTCAACATTAACATCATATTCAAACATATACTCCACCACCCTTTACAAAAATAGCCTCCTACCCCCTCTACTCCCAGTCCCACCTTACAAAAAAAATAAATAAAAATATAAATAAATTGTGGTTTAAAATCCATGGATGAACAGATTTGTATAATCATAGAGTCCTCACATTTGCTTGAATTAGATAGTACTCCCTCCGTTTCGTAATTAACTTTCAAAAACATCATATTTTTTGTCCTAAAATTAGCATTCAAAACCCATAAAATCCCATAATTTTTCTATAATACCCCTCCACTAAGTCACAACTACAATAAAAAAAAAATATACTATCTCTCCAATCACATTCTCTCCTTTTCTATTATTTTATTCACTCACAATAATATCTCTCTCTACACATAAATTTTCCCTTCTATTTTTTATTCCCTCTATTAGTGCAAGGGCAAATTTGTCTAAAAATATTCACCTAAAATCTTGCACCCTTTCCATTTCTGAAAGCTAATTTCGGGACAGAGAGAGTAGTACTTTAATTTTTAGCAATATAAACTCCATTCTTCCTTGGCGGGGCATTTTCTAATGCACGATCTCAAATATTCGATAAAATATGTAATGTAAGTTTTCTTTAAGAAATTTAAACCTCTGCACTAATTTACAAATTGTAACTTATTTACCAATAAATAGGACCTACGATAATTTACAAGTTGTAACTTATTTATCAGTTAGTGATACTCATACCTTTCTTCAACATATTGTCATAATAGTTTATTATCATTCACAGAATCAGTCATGGGAGTCCTCAATCTAGTAATTGATTCGCCAACAATAATGTTAAATATAAAAAGAATATTATATGGATATCCTTTCCCAAAATATCTTTCATGTTTTTTTATTTTTTTATTTATTTTTACTTGACACCCACTCTAATTTGCTTTGGGCACTCCAAACTCTTCCAGCAACTAGGCTACTACTAGTAGAGTATTATTAGTATTATTTCTTGTGTTGTGCAGCAGAGTACATAAATTAATCTCCAGCTGGTTTCTCTTAACTTATTGGATCTGTGATTCTGTAATGTATCTGTATGTGACTCTTTTGTCCACCTTACCCCAATTACTCATCATTCATCTTTATTTCAACAACTTACAATAATGTGTGTGTAAATTCATCAACAACAAAGTTGGCCCTTCCTCTTTGTTGGTATTTTTAATTTTAAAAACATCTTGTTCATGTATTTTGATATTGTTGCATGTTATCTAGCCTAGCTAACAATGAAATCTAGATTTAGACTATATTTGGCACCAACATCTAGCTTTTGAACAAAAGTTACAGCCTTGAAGCTAAGCAACTTGTTCTTTTTTCACTCACCTACCAAACAAGATTTGAAGCAATGGCTAACTTTCACCTGGCAGCTAAAGCTAATTTTTGAAAGTTACCCATACAAGTTTTCATTTGACAGCTAAATTTTGAGCAAAAGCTACAGTTTGAAAATTGAAGCTTGTTCTTTTTTCTCTTAACTACCAAATAAGATTTGAAGCAATTGCTACAACTCACAGTTA
>BSSO01007670.1:0-10796 GCA_030267885.1 Mesembryanthemum crystallinum | reverse complement strand
CTCCCTCACCCTTCCCAACCCGCCACAAACAATGACCACCAAATGGTCACTCGCTGCAAAGACGGGGTCTCTAAACCCCGCTCCATCCTCAACCTTAATGCCACCACCACAACCCCCACTCTTCCCAAAACCCATCGCACCGCCCTCAAGGACCCAAAATGGCAGTTAGCTATGTGTGAAGAGTATGATGCCTTGATGAAAAACAACACGTGGGGCCTTGTTCCATGTCCACCCGACACCAATATTGTTACTGGGAATTGGCTATATCACCATAAATTTGATTCTGCTGGGAACCTACTGTGTTACAAGGCACGTTGGGTCGTTCAGGGTTGCTCTCAATTATCGAGCATCGACTTTGATGAGACCTTCAGTCCCATCGTCACCACAGTTCGCACCGTCCTTAGCCTTGCCCTATCCCGCTCTTGGCCCATACACCAACTAGACGTCAAAAATGCCTCCCTTTATGGCACCATAGATGAAACCGTCTACTGCCAAAAACCACCAGGCTTCATTGACCCATCCAAACCCATTCATGTTTGCCGCCTCAACAAAGCCCTATACGGCCTCAAACAAGCACCACGAGCCTAGTTCCATCGTTTCGCCACCTACATCAAATCTCTTGGTTTCACCACCACCACATCTGACCCCTCTCTCTTTGTCCACCACCACGGGGGTGACACGGCCTTCATCCTTCTCTATGTGGACGACATCGTCTTTACCGCATCATCCACGACCCTGCTCAACCGTACCATCCACGCTCTTAGCCAAGAATTTGCCATGATTGATATGGGAGATCTCCATTTTTTCCTTGGGATCGCTGTCGATCGCCACCATGACAGCATCTTCCTCTCTCAACGCAAATATGCCGAAGACCTTCTCCAACGAGCCGGGATAAGTACCTGTAACCTATGCTCCACCCCTGTCGACACCAAACCAAGCTCTCCACCACAAGCCTACACCGACCCCACCTTGTACCAAATCCTAGCCGACGGCCTCCAGTTGTAACACCCAAGCCTCCTACACCGGCTGCTGGTGCTACCAAGATTCGCTTTCCTGGTTGAGGACTGACCCCGCAGACCACCACAAGTCTTTCCAGCATGCTTTGTCCTCACTCGCATGCCCCTGAGAAACTTCCCAGGAGGTCACCCATCTCAAATACTACTCCAAGCCAAGCACGCTTAACTGTGGAGTTTCTAAGGGATGAGCTCCCTGAGAAGAAGATGCACCTTGGTGGTATGAGTAGTACCCATCAATCCATTTAAGCTAAATCCTCGACCATCAAATCCTTGGGGTATTACACTCACCCCCACTCAAAGAACGCAACGTCCTCGTTGCGCACGGGCACTCATTTAGCCCGAGAATCTACCCCTGGTAGGCGGTTGACCAGGCACTCCTGACCCACAGGCTCAACACGATATCGCAAGGTCGCTCTGATACCATTTGTAACACCCCAGCCTCCTACACTGGCTGCTGATGCTACAACCACACTAGTCTATTGCGACAACATCAGTGCTGTCTACTTCTCCTCCAACCCTGTTCAACATCAACCAACCAAGCATGTTGAAATTGTCATACATTTTGTTCGGGATAAGGTTTCTCTCGGTGAGGTTCGCATTCTTCATGTCCCATCTTCGCATCAATACGCTGATGTATTCACGAAGGGCTTGCCAATGTACCTTTTTAACACATTCCGTTCCAGTCCGAGCGTCCGTCCTCCACCCGCTCCGACTGCGGGGGTGTGATAGAGTAAACTCATAATATTCTTCTTGCATATATTAACTGTAGATCATAATCTCCTATTATTATGTAATCTCATATAAACTCTCCATAGTTGTCTTCTTACCATTTACAGCATTGTAATCTCTCATGTAATCATTTATATATACTCATGAATATACATTGCAACCCTCAAGAGGAATTAACCATAATTATAGAAATATCAACCGACTTTTCCAATAAGCTAAGAACCTAATGCCAGACTTGAAGAAAGTATGGACAGAGAAAGAACAAATGGGTTTTATCCTCCCAATGGAAATTACAAAAACCACAATCAAGAGGAACAAAAACTTTACTCATTTGTAACCTAGCTTTAGTAGGAAGGCCATCAAGACACAGCTTTCATAAGAAAATTTTAACTTTGCTAGGGAGAGAGAGATCCCAAATCCAACTAAAGGCACATTTTTCCTTAAACTTGTGTTGATTTCCCTGCGCCAACCAAGTAGCTGATTTGGCGGTGAAGACTCCAGTGGATGAAAAACCCCAGTATAACTTATCCGGGACGGAGTTATATGGAATAGGAATACCTAGAACTTGATCGACAGTAGGAGGTGGAAGCAACCTAGAAAGAAGAGTGGAATCCCACTCCCCAACAGAACTAAAAAAACATATTAACTGGAATATTAATATCGAAAAGCAGATCTTCCGAGTGAGCATCAAAGTACTCCGTAAAGATATCAGTTTGCAGCACTTAGTTATCTTTCCCAAAAACTAATAGCTAGACCATTACCAACTTGCCAACGCAAACCTTTACGGAACAAACTACAATATTCAACCATATTGTTCCATTGCCAAGAATTTCTTGCTCCTTTTTTAAAAGAGAGAATATCCTGAGATTTCAACTATTTTTTAGACACTAGCCTGACCAAAATATTATGAGGTTCAATAAGAATATGCCAGATCAACTTCATCTACATAGCAATATTGATGGCTTCAGCCTTCCATAGACCAAGACCCCCCATACTTTTTGCTTTACAAATTTTGTCCCACCCTATGAGATTAGGAGCTTTACTATCCGAATTTTTATTCCAGAGGAAATTGCGGCTAATCTTATCTAAATGATGTAAGTTAGTTGCAGGCAGTTTAAAATTTTGCATACAATAAATGGGAGAAGCTGCAAAGGTAGATTGGATAAGGATAGCACGTCCAGCTTGGGAAATAGAATTGGCTTTCCATTTAGCTAGGTGTTTCGAGGTACGGACAATAATTCCAGAGAAAGTATCTGAAGTCACTCTGTCACTAATAAGTGGACAACCCAAATTTTTGTCTAAATGAGTGGAACAACACATCTTAAGAATTCCTCTAAAGGATTCCCTGGTACGACTATCAATATTCTTAGTGCATTGAAAAGCCGATTTTTCAAAATTAATTTCTTGACCCGACATACAGCAATAATTATCTAGGATAGACTTTATCGTGCGACAGCTTTGGCTAGTAGCTTTGGCAAAAATCATAGTATCGTCTGCAACGGTAAGAAATGGTAATTTTTCTAACCCTTGGTAAATTTTAATACCAATACTCTTCGACGAAATATTGTTCTCCCTGTGGGGACGCCGAGGAAGCACTTCGTACAAAGAATGGATAAATAAGGGAATAGAGGATCCCCTTAAGAAGCCCTCTCGAAGCAGCAAAGGTGGGACTTGGCGAATTATTAATAAGAACCGAGAAAGATGGGGATGAAACACACTTCATGACCCAAGCAATACAAGTCTCACTAAATCCAAACTTATGAAAGACTTCTTCAACAAATTTCCAATCAAGGCGATTATAAGCCTTTTCCATATCTAATTTAACAGCTAACCACCCACCACGACCTTGCTTAAATTTAAAGGAGTGGAAAACCTCATGGGCAATAAGGATGTTGTCTTGGATACAACGACCGGCTACAAACACCCCTTGAAAGGGATGGATGAGTTTAGCTAAAACTAATTTAAATCGTACAGTCAAAATTTTGGAAATGATTTTGTAGATAGTAGAACAAAGACTGATAGGGCGAAAATGATTGGCCGTTTCGGGCTATCTATTTTAGGAATAAGAGTTAAAAAGTTTGATTAATTTCCTTAAGAAGTTTACCATAATGAAAGAAAGCTTTAAGAGCCGACAAACTGACGGTCCTATTATATGCCAATAAGATTGAAAGAAACTAGCTGAGAAACCATCCGGACCTGGATTAGGTGCTAGAAGAAAAGTGGCGTTTTTAATTTCAATATCAGTGACTTCGGAAAGTAGGACTAGATTATCTTCATGCATGATTTAGCATTTAATATCCTGAAGACCTCCACATTAAGACGAACATTGTTATCCTTGACAAAGCGCGCCTTAAACTCTTTACTCATTTCAGATGAAATGGTAGTTTGATCCGTGAAAGTAATCCCATCACAACTACGGAAGGAAGTAAGTTTATTTCTATTACGACGAATGGTTGCTTTGGTGTGAAAATAAGTCGTGTTACGATCACCAAGTAGCAAATTATCTGTTGTAGAGCGTTGTAACCAATAAGATTTATTGAAATTAATTAAACAAGCTTTTCTTACAAAGTCTTTCTTGACGGAGAATAGTAACCTGGTCGGTAGGATGCGAAATAAGACGCATTTGAACTTGAATAAGAGCAGCCTCAACATCCTTAAGTTGACATTGGATATTACCAAACTTAGTTTTGGCCCATGTCTTAGAAGCAGTTTTAAGCAATTTGCACTTGCTAATCAATTGAAATTGATTAGAACATGTGACTCTAGAAGCCCATGCTTTTCTAACAAGCTTCTCATAGTCAGAGTGATTAATTCAAGCATTCTCGAAACGAAAGGGGGGGATAATAAAAGAATTAGCTAAATTAGTGTGCAATATAATTGGACAATGGTCTGAAGAAAAGAAGTCATGGTGTGAAATGAATGCTTCAGAACAAATATAAAGCCAAGAGGGAGAGACAAAAACTCTATCAAGTCTTTCCCACACATTATCAATACCATACTTCTTCTTTCTTTATGTAAATGGTAAACCCGAAAACAGTAATGAGATTAAATTATTATCAAAAGAGAAACTCCTTAATCTCTTAAACCAGCTATCAATGGGTGGCACACCACCAAGTTTATCTTCATGAGATAGAATAGCATTCAGGTCGCCCATAACTGCAAAAGGAGCATATAGAGATCTGCAATACTCATTTAATTATGACCAAAATTGATTCTTAAACCTGTGGTTTGCTGGGGCATAGCAAAAAATAAGGATCAACTCACTAGAGTCAGCAGAAAAATCAGAAATACATATGCTAATAAATCTTTCACTTTTGAAGAGAACTTGAACCTTTATAGAATTACTAAGTCAGAGCAACCAAATACCACCAGAGAATCCAGTACAAGGAAGAAAATCAAAGCTATTAAATCCAAATTGTTGAGCTATAGCAAGGGAAGGGGGAGTTTGGACTTTGGTTTCAGCTAAAACCATAAGACTAAAACGATTAAGCTTACAAAAGAGTTTGACTTCCACGGTTCCACCCCTAAATTCTTTTTACCGACACCCCTAACATTCCAAAAGCTTATATTATTCATAAACAATCTTAAAAAAAAATTCCACAGGCTAACGAAAAAGAAACTGAAACAGAATTCAGAGGGATAGAGTTAGAAAATAAACCATCAGGAGCACATGCTTCCTTAACAGATTTATCAGTCTCAGAATTGTTCTTCTTAGAACCAGTAGGCTGAAAAGAATTGAAATCCTTTAAGTTTAGCTTTGAAATTTTTTCTTAGGTGGCATAAGGTTCATATTACCCTTAGCTTTGGGAGTAACATTGACCCACTTATTAGCTTGCTCAGCTTGTGGACCAACTTTTGCTTTCTCCTTAGCCAATTTCAAATTCTTAGCAAGAATGTCTTTATGATAGGAAAAATCCACCAACTCAATCGAAACAAAATTGTTTGGATCATTCAAAAAAGGACATTGATCAGTGAAATGATCAGCAGGACCATAACAAGCACATCAAACACTGAAAAATTCGTACCAAACAACATACCTCTCAAACCCATACCTCCCAGGCATAATAGCTGAAGTTGTAAGCTCACCTTCATCAAACATATCAACATTAACACATATCCTAGCAAAATTCAAACCTTTTTCAGCAAAGGTGAAATCCTCAAAACTAACAAAGGCCTTAGTAACAACAGTGAAGCGTAAGGGCTTAACCAAAAAAAAAAAAAAAAAGGTTAAAACGTAAATTTCAGAACCCAACGGGACTTATGAGATATCAACAATACAAAAATATCAGGGAATGGAACATCCAAGAAAACCAACTGATTAGCTGGGGGGGGGGGATTCAAATGAGGTTGAGGAGGGAGAGAAGAGGAGGCATCCATAATAGAGGATATCTCAACCAACACAGGACACTCCAAAATTGGACTTCGCTCAACAAGGGCTACTTCAAAATTCATACTGAGCAAAAGCAAAACACTCCGCAGAAGCCAAAAATAAATCCAATGCATGGCAGACAACTCAGTGGAAATTAATTCACTAGAAAGCCAGCAAAGGAAAGCAAGAAATGATGAAAAGCACAAGGCAAACAAGAAGAGACTAAATAGGCAACCAAGGCACACCAAATCATTACAAAGAAGGCTAACAAGAGATGGGGAGGAGACATACCTGAACCAAGGAATGAATACCTGGTTAACCTCGAAATGACAAGGGAAAGAGAGCCACCAAAGAGAGGTGAAAATCACCTGAGGACAGCTTCTCTGAAGTTGCCGATCAGCCGCTACAGTAATTGCAGAAAATGCAAACCTAATGGACTGAGCCCCATGAGAGAGAGAAAGAGAGAGAGAGAGAGAGAGAGAGAGAGAGAGAGAGAGTTGAACCAAGGGGAAAGGAGCACAGCTGGACTCGGAAGAAGAACGCCACGCACTCCCGACGCCGTAGCTAGGAACTGACTGATTAGATAGTGGTAGAATGAGACAAATTATATCTAGGGTCTGAGAGAAAAAAAAACCCCAAATTACACTGAGGGAAGAGTTGAAAGTCTTGAAAGACTGACTAAACTCAGCAATCCCATCACTTAGCAAGTATAGGAGATGAATTAGACTCAAATATTGGCCAAGGGAGAGGTGGACACATTGCCAGATGGGTATTAAAAAAATACCCCCTATGACATATAGGTATTAAAAAAAGCTCCGACCACCATAGGGTTTAAAAAACACAAATTCGCGCAGATTGCCCACAATTTCGGTTTTCCGGCAAAAATCTTTATTTAATTTTTTTTCAAAAAAATTCTAAAACCCATTAATTTATTTTTCATGAGTTTTTTAAATACTTTAGTTGTCTTTCACTATTTTCTTAAATAGGTTTAAAATAAAAAAAAAAATCTTTTAAATGAAGATATCAACCGAAAAACCAAAATTGTGGTGAATTTGCGCTGATCTCATTTTTTTAGTACCCTATAGAGGCCGGAGCTTTTTTTTAATACCCATCTGTCATAGGGGTTCTTTTTTTAATACCCATTTGGCAATGTAGCCGGGGAGAGGCTGAATTTGCGGAGAGGCGGTGGCGAATGACTAGATTTCGCAGAGAAGAAGAAGGGAGATGAGAAAAGACGCTCTTTTTTAATTCTTCTTTTTTGGCTTTTTTTCTCCCTTCTCTCTAGCTTTCTCTCTCATCATTTTTTATTTTGCTAATGTATTAATTGATAGTGGAGATAAAGTAGAGTTATTTTAATATTATGAATATGGAATAGTACAATGGCATATACACTACACACAATGGCTACGTAATAGTAGGATGGAGGGAGTACACTTTATGTACAAAACCCCCTTATATAATTTTTTTTTTTTTTTTTTTTTTTTTTGTGGGGAACCCCCTTATAAGTTACTTTGGCCATGACCAACCCGCTTGTTCAATTTTTCGACCAACTTATGGGATTTTAGGACCAATGTGCCCTTGCGAATTTAGCATGTGGGTTTCTTTTTTCACCCTTTAGATCTCAGATTCATACTTGGCATCTTTTTTTTTTGTTTTTTTTTTTTTTAAATTCGTATGCTAAATTTTTCAAAGGGTGAAGAAAAAGACTTATTTAGAAAATTTTCATAAGAGCAAATCGGTCCTAAAATTATATAAATTGGCCGGAAAATTGAACAAGTGGGATTGGTCATGGCCAAAGTAACTTATAAGGGGGTTCCCCCACAAAAAGTTCTTCAATAAACAATCCAAGGTGAATGGTAAAATGGGAAATCAGAGGTTTCTCACCCGTGATGGGTTTTTATAAACATTAAATTTAAACTCGCATTACACTCACATGATCCAACCAATAGAAAATTTAGACGGCAAACCATAAATAATGTAATGAACTGGATAGTGCACAAGTTCAAGGGTACCATTTGTATTTTTTTTACAAACTTTGGGCACCAATTGGAATAGCCAATAACACAGAAGTACCAATTGGAATTCCCCCTTTTTTTTTAAGTGATGTTTATAGTTTGGATTGTTGTCTTGTTTCGGTAGTGTACTATTACATTACATTTTTTCTAAGAATATAACTGGCCCTTTGTAACGCAGGGGTATACAACTAGTTTGACGTGATTTTTCACACTTCAAGACACTCCTAATGGCTCCAAGGGATGCATCACTATCCAATGTGTTGCCTAGGCATCATGAAGTCCAAGAAATAATCCAAGGTTTTAGGGTTTATGCTTTGAACCATATCAGCTCCTAGAGGCAGTTTTAGTGTCTGTTGGTGTAACGTTTTTTCTTTAGCTTGTTTATGCTAACTTGCAGCTATACAACCAAACCCCACACATCACCAGCAACTAATGGAAGGTTCTAGAAGAGATATGCGTGCCCTAGGGTGGCCACAAATTAGAAAATCAACTTGGAAATGCACCCAAGTGGTCCTCACACTCATAGTACAATTCCAGCACAACAAGACAACCAATGAGACTCCTTTGTGTATATGGATATCTGGCGGTCCCAAGAAATATTGCTGTAATATTTTAGCTTTTAGCTTTAAATTTTATTGCTTAAATCTCTCATGTAATAGATGCTCTAGCCCCTCTATAAATGGGTGCCTTAGGTTGTATTTTGAAAGCAGATATTGGATGATATGAAACCCTAGAGAGTGTTGCCTCTCTTTCCTCTTAAAATCCTCTAAACCTTTATAGAACTTGGTGTTCTTGATGGTTTAAAGGTGGATCATTTATCCTCTAAACTTGATGGGTTTTTAATCCTTTATGGTTTGTTGGTGGTGGGTTCTAAATCTATCTTGTTTTAGCTACTCAAACACACAACTTTTCTTTTGTTTCGCTACTGTTCGGGTCTATTTCACATCACAAAAATAGTTTGGTTTCGACCAAACTAATAATATTTCCACGGCCACCATTTAGCAGTGGCCATGGAAGAAATCCCCTTTATGCCGATGACCTAATAACATTTATTCACTTAATTCAACGGTGCAGATTAAATGTTTCAATAATTTCCCATTTTCCTCCTTACACGTTACCAGATATTTTGCTGGTAATACGCCTTTGAACTGTTTGGATTTTTTTTTTTTTGGAAAAGGATAGATAGTCAGGAAAACCTAAAATAATCCTAAATGAAATTCATCAACAAATTGATCAACCACGAGTCGATCAAATGAGAACTTAACAATAACAAACCAACCAAAAAACAAACAAAAGACAACAACTGATCAACACAACTCAAAAAAAGAAAAAAAAAGAAAAAACAAAAAAGAAAGAAAGAGACAAACTAAGGCAAGAAATGAACACTTCAGGATGAATAAATAAACCGCCTCCACACCCAGATCAGACGATAAGAGGAGACGCAACAAACCATAAGAAGCTCGAATCAAGCTGAAGCTCCCTCTTTGACACCATCAGCGGCAACTGTTAGGAACTCGGCCTCACCTCCTCCACCGGATCTCATCCTCACCTCCTCCACCGGCGACAACCGTCGCAATCTCGTTGGAAGTGGCGCAGGCCTTGGAGCGATGCTCAGAAAATGATTTGACGAAAGAAGGTAGAAGAAAGAGGCCCAACTATCACAACTTCCAAGAGTGAAGGCCAGATGAGCCGAGTAGTAGACTCGAATCACACTGAAAATTACTCCATCGTCCGCAGTCGCTTGGATCTCAGCGATGGTAGCGCGAGCTCTGCTTCGAATGGAGCCCTTCTGGATCGACCTCTGATTCATTGATATGGTGGCGCGAAGGCGAATGTCGAGGAGTATCTGTGGCTGAGAAAAGAGGAACTGGGGAAGGAGGCTAAATGGAGTGCTAAGGAAGATACATACTTGGGCTAAGGAGGGACGGCTAAGCCTTAGAGAAATTAGGGTTTCAAAAAGAGAAATGGGCTAAATTCTAGAGAGAAAGGAGAGAACCCCCCTCCCTCTAGACTTTTCTCTTATCCATGATTTTGATTACATCATTGAACTGTTTGGAAATGCCACTCTCCAGACTCCATTATGCCGATGAGCTAAAATTGCAGGTGAAGCACCCATTGTTGACTAGTTGTAGTATAATAAAGAAACTAATATGAAATAAACGATAAATATAACAAAGTTTTGAAGAAGGAACTTACTTTATTTATAGAACAACAAGCTACAAAAGTTGAAGTGCAAGGCGAGGAACACACTCATAGTGTAGTGTTTACAGTGTAAAGAGAAAACTCAACTCTCAAAAACTAACTCTGCCTAACTAAACATTCGTACATCCTATTTATAGACAACATTTGACAAATATTACAAACTTTTGAGTCTAATCTTTGCGGCCGCATGGTTTGCGGCTGTTTGCTTCTTCTAACTAATTATTCTATTTGTTTTATGCAGCTAATTGACTGCTTGTCTTGTACGGAATTTGGTGTGCTTGACATGTTGAAATCAAGCGGTGTAGCTTGGATATATTTTAAAGTCGGTTGGCAATATTTGTCGTATCTGGCCAATTTTGTTGTTTTCTTGATTTGTAGTAGTCTTTTTTCCTCTTGTTTTTGACAAATGGCATATCTATGAGCCTGATTCTGATATGTCGATTTGAATAACGGGTCAAGTATCCT
>BSSO01007669.1:0-10797 GCA_030267885.1 Mesembryanthemum crystallinum | reverse complement strand
CATCACCTTTACCCAACACATCCACCGACTTACCATCCGCCAAGTAAGCCTTACCAAATTTCCCACGAACAAAATTCCGGAAATTTACCATGGATGAAGTAGCGTGAAATGATGCTCCGGAATCCAAAATCCAGAATCCCCTCAATGCTTAGGGCTAAAGTGACATCATCCTCATAATCTCCGCTCGTCACAAACGCGGACCCATCCTCTTGCTCACGCCGACGTCAATCTCCCTTGGGATTCGGATAATCCCTCATGATATGCAAACAATCACCACAACCCCAACAATTCGGCCCACACTTCCCTCGACTCTTAGCTTTCCCGTGACGACCACCTCTTGCACTCCCATTTCCTCTACCATCCACAACCATAGCACCATCAATACCGGAGGACTCTCCAGATTCTTTCCGGCGAACACTTTCGCTAAGAACCAAATCCTGCACCTCATCAAATTTCAATTGATCTTGGCCCTTTGATGTGCTAATAACAGTTACAGTTGTGTCACAACTTTTTGGCAACGAAGACAACAAGAGTAACGCATTTATCTCGTCGTCAAATTTGATGCTCACCGAACTAAGTTGCCAAATGACCACATTAAAACTGTTAATGTGATCCACCACTGTGGTTGTACTTGGATCCATCTCCAGGTCAAACAACTTTCTCATCAAGAACACTTTGTTTGCCGCCGATGGTTTTTCGTACATATTCTCCAAGGAGTTCATCAGTTCCGACGTCGTAGTCACTCCCATCACATTGAAAGCGACGTTCCTTGCCAGCGTTAGCCTCACCACTCCTTGCGCTTGTCTATCCAACTTCTTCCGGTCTGCTTCAAACATGGACTCCGGCTTCTTGCCCTTCAACGGAAGATCCAATTCTTTTTGATACAAATAATTCGTTATTTGCATCTTCCCGAACGCAAAATCGTTGCCATTGAATTTCTCAATAACAACTTTCGTTCCCTCCATTTTTGTGAACTCACCAGAGAAATCACTCACCCTCAGCCTCGCTCTGATACCAGTTGTTAGGATCGACAACCATGTTTTTGTGATCTCTCAAACTCTCACAAAAATAATCAAAGGAATTAAAATGAGACAATAAGCAAAACAAGCAATTTTTCTTACGTGGAAACTCAAATCGGGAGCAGGGTTGCCAAATTCTTAGTTCGCCCAATTCGCGAACGTAGTACGAATTCGCAGTTCGCTCATCTCGGGGAACTTGTTCGCTAAAGTATTACATATGATCAGTTCGCTAGTTTGGGGACGTAGTTTGTTTAAGTATTCTATTTCTTAAACTTATTTTAAAAAATAAAATAAATAAATAAAAAATCTTTTCATAAATAAACAAAGAGTACCAATTCACACTACTACATCCTTTGACCTTTACAACTAAACAAGAAGTATTACCTGGGCCAACCGGCCAAACAAGGGGAAAAATAAGAAGAGCCTATTAGGTGGGCCAAGAAAAAGAAGCCCAGACCAATCAAAAAAACCTACCTCACCTAATAACACTATCTTTGCTCTTCTTCCAGCCGCTTTTTTTCCTTCTATCATCGACGGTGCCTCCTTTGCTCTTTCTCTCTCTTCAATGTTCAATGCCCATTGTAGATCTGTATACTCTCAGGCAGCAGCTATGGCGACTGGTTCTTCTTCTTCATTCCCGATGTGTTGTCCACCTTTCTACATGTCGCCGGCAACAAATTAGTGGCCGACAACCACAAATCGGAGGTCGGAAAACTCCGATCTGTGGTTTTCGACCACCATTTTGTGGCCTACGACTCTTGCACGCACCTCCATGACTTCATCCACCATTTTCGACCACCATTGTTCTCGTAAGTTCTCAGTTTCCTCCCACTTCAATTACTAATCTGGTTCGCTACTATGAGGGTCAGGTCGCATATTCAAGCGATTTGGTACTCCCACGAACTGCGAATCAATTCGGACGACCTAGGTCGTAATTCAAGGGGGGTTGAGCGAATTTGGCAACCCTGATCGAGAGAAAACCACGGTCGCACTAGGAAATATGAGTTGTAGGATGGAATACAATATCAAGGAGACATTAACCTCTAGTCTACCATGGGTATTTATACTACTTGAATGACCATCAAGCTACCCCATAACTACCCATTACTAGAGATGTTGCACCCAATTGCTAGTGTCTTAAACTTCCCTATTCAATGGCTATAAACACTAAGAGTTACAACCATTAGGGACAAATTAACTAGTAATAAACTTGGAATTGACCAATGCTTTAAACCACAAAGCATCCAAGGATGGAATCCAAGACATTTTGTCTTAACGGCATGCCCATGCCAACTTCACCTTGTATGCATGCCCATGCTGTGCGAAAATCTCTTACTACTTCCACCTTAGGCTCCATCCACTCAACAGTTTTTGCATACTGGTTCTCTATCTATCTTCTACATATGTGGACTGTAATTTCTCCCCAACCCGTAAATTTGCAGTGGTAGCCAAGAATTGTGATTAGTGGCTAGTAAATGTCATTGTGGGTTGGTCTGATATGGACAGTGAAGCCGGCCATAGTTAGGTCAGGCTCACAGCTAATTATATTCAACATGGCTACTATGTAAATATCTCGCTTCGGCAGGAGCCTTAAATGATGAGATGCACTTGAGTTTTATGTCATATTATAAATTTCTACACAAGTACCTAATATAAAACAAAAGGAGAAACAAAATGGAAACAATGATATGTTAAACCATTTTTTTTCGTCCAGTCACTTTACATGGTAATTTTTGAATTAGGTGGTTTGGTTATTATTGTACGGGTTTTAGCTTACTCGCATTCGAATGGTAAAATATTTTGGCATCAAGTTCTAATAGTCTCTAGAACAGGAGAGCAAAGGCCACTGGGGATGGCAGGGCCAAGGACAGATGTGCAGGGACAAGCAATTTGCTGTCAGATTGCAATATTTGGTATGTTAAAGATTGTTGGGCTGTTTGTCTATGGTTGGACATGACATCACTAGTAACCAAATTGCAGCTTTCTCAATGCACACATAATGTGCACTTAAATTTATTTAAGCCATAGGTCTTGTCATGTGTAAACTTTTCAGAGTAAGGTACTTAAGGCGGATAGATGTCCTTTATCGAAGGATTTGAAATAATTACACTAAATAAACAATTGCAAAAACATGTGAGAAGTAAATTAGTAATTTGCTTAATCAGTTACAAGGATCTTGTTAATTTTTAAGAATAAATTCAATAAAAAAGAACCTAGAATTCATCCATTATATAAGAGGAAAAAAAATATTATACTCAATTAGCTTATAATATAGAAAAACTTCTTAGAAAATAGGCCCAATAGCTCCACCAAATAGTTTCTATGCTCAAAGTACTTTTGTAATAGATTACAAACACAAAATTTACCCAGAAAGAGCATATTAAATATTGCGTTGGATAAACAGAAACTGTTGTCTAGAAGCTACGCCAAATGGGCCCCTAGTATAAAAGAATAAAGCTAATCATTCTCCTTGTCCAGCTAGTATTTTGTTTCCTACAGAAAAGCTGGAGCTCATAATTTCTTCTCGTTGTTCGATAAACAAGGAAAAGAAGGGGTACAGAAAACTCGAGAAACCAAGTTAAGGTTATTTTCTAAGACAGCTATATGAGTAGGAAAATTGCTCCAATTGAAAACCTTATAATCTCGAAAAAGTACACATTTGAACAATTTCTTGGTATGAAAAAGAGGTATAAAAAGAATTAATTTAGCCAACGAAAGCTTTGCAATTTAAATGCGCTCATTGAATGACAAATTCATTTCTAACATTTTTAACTTTTTTTCCTTTCCTGAAACTTTGAAAATCAAAGATGATGCCCCATGAAAAACTTGAGTTAAGAAGTAGGTCTAATATTATGCTACATGAGTATCCTTGGAAACATTTTATTCTACAAAGCTTGTTTTCTATATAAGTGAGCTTGCTTCAAAAAAATTCCTATAACAGGCAAAACATTTTCTGTATTACAAACAGTTATGGCAAAATTATACAGATCAAAAAAATCAAAAGAACACTGAATGCAAACAGAAACTGGGACCATTACAAGCCAGGAGACAGAAAACAAGCCATTTCTTCATCTCCATGAACAAAATACAGTGACCACTGCTGTCGTAATATAATCCTACATTGTTGCCAGAAAAAAATGCAATATTACCTCTCCAATTGCTTCTTTCAAGGGTTTTCCCTGTTCTAAGGTAATAAGTTGCCCGAGCTCCTCCTTATGCAAAATCAATAGATCATACCTAAATGCAAATATTAATAGATAGATACAGATGTTACAGAACAAGATATAGCAAATAGATCAGCTAATACTAGTCAACAAAAGCTCAGTTCCAAACAGGCCAGTTTTTAAGGCTGGTTAAATGCATCATCCATGCATCTTTCTGGAAAATTTCCCCACACAGTGAATGTAAAATCAACTAGAATCGCTTCACTTCAGGGTTTCTAACTTCAAATTCAGGTTGGTTAGAGGCATTCTCCATGTATTTCTCTGGAAAATTTCCCCACACAGTGAATGTAAAATAAACTAGAAGGTATAAGGTAAAGTGAAACAAATACAAGCCCTTGCTTGAGTCAATAATTTGATTTAAAGAATGAGCAAAAAGATAATAAAGTCATTACATTCAGCAAGAATATGATTTGTGGTTCAGTAGTATAAGTGGTCTCAAGAAGTATGTCCATGGAGTGGAATCTAAACAGAAGGAGCCGACAAACTTCCCTCAGAACATTTCAACATTTGTGCATATCCAAGCAAACATACTAAGTAGGGTCATGCAATTGGAACATCCTCAGAGAATGAATCACATGATTTAATAAATGGAAGGTTAATATGGGTTACGAGAAACGTATTAAGAGACAAAACACATGTTGATACCATTTGCGTAGGCATTTGCTCCTTTCAGCTGCTGTGGTTTTACTCCAAGCTACACAAAAAGGAAAAAACAAGGCATAAGACATGGCGTCAATAGAATTCAATCAGAAGTCAAAGTTAAATAATTCAGTAACCAAATCAAAGGGCCAGACACATAGAAAAACTTGAATATAAGGAATAAGTAGACTTTTGGATTTTCACTCGGGTACAACATACACACCTAAACTTACAAGTAAAGTACACCGCAAACAAATTTTTGGACGTACCATTAACGCATTCTAGAAATATATTTATAGCATAGACAATGCCGGTAATGGAGTACACTCATAGTTTAACGAAATTCATAGGATAACTACACTTGTATATTTTTCAATCAGAAAGTATATAATATTAATAAGACTCAGAAGTACAGAATTAGAGGACAAGCAGTCCTCTATGAACAAACTATTAACACGTTAGCTGAATCACCAAGAATCTGTGAAACATAACAGGTCCAAAAGCTACCAGCAGCCTTAGCCCACAAAGTAGCTAAAAGGCTACCCTATGCTACAATATGTCAACAGACATAGACTTGTCAGTAAAGAACCGGGCATTCCTCCCCAGCCAAATCGCAAATATAGCATTTTGCCACAACAAATACTACACCTTCTTCCCACCAAAATCGACAAACTTTATATGCATGAAATCCAGTAGCTAGGCACACCCAAACCTCCCCGATCACAGCAAACAGCCTACTCCAAAGATCCCTTGCCACCTCACAACTCAAGAAAAGGAGTGCAGAGGATTCCATAATCGTCTGAGAGCACACATATATCGGGCAAATTTGGCCTTCTCCCTTTGCGCAAATCATTAGTGTTAATCCAGTTCAACACATAGTCCACACCAATGCCTTTACCTTAAAGGTTACCTTCGCCTTCCACAAACAATACGCAGCAAGGAACCCTTTGAAGACAAACTCATATGTCGAAGGAAATATCTCCAGATAAATACCTAAGATTACCAACCCACTGCTTGGATTCATATTGATCCTCAAACATAGTACAAAACCCAAGCAAAGACAGAAACGCCTGAATATCCCAATCCTGCGGAGCTATCTCTAAAATGCAAGTTCCACGAATCTGTCAAAGAAGAGCAGACAAATAGGAGCCTCATGGTTGAGAGCTGGAACACTCTAAGAAACCTCAAACACAAAGGTTGCACATCTCCTCAACTATCCTCCCACATACAGATCCGCAGCTCATTAACAATGTTACACCTCACTAAAGGAAAGAAATGAGAAGAAACATGGATCACGAAAAACACACCACCTTGTTCTCCTAATACCTCCCCAATCCAACGTACTGACCATGCATATTTCTTGTTCATTCCTGTCACATTCATGAAACTTTATTAAAACACTTTAGAGAGCAGTAGATAATGAAAAGTTATTTAGTGCTTCCTACCTAAAGAGTGCGTCATCAATGCCAGTTAACTAGTTCTGTGTTTGCGTCCTTACCTATTGATTGTATCCAGCTCGTAGCTCGTCCCTCCATCTGATTCCCGAGCTCCTCCCTTCTTCAATTGCCGGAATAAAACTTCAAAGACGTTCCTTGTGTACGGCTGGCACTCTTGCCACTAGGAGACAAGAGCACGCCACACGTTCCGCTTCCCAACAAGGCGGACTGTGTCACACTGCCTCTATCTCATTCATGGTGGACAACCACGCATGATTACAAAATGACGCATCAAACACGGATTTCATACCCACACCCTTGTCGTGTCGTGTCATGACGACACGATATGGTCCGCCTTTTGCCTAGGATACACATTGGTTGAGAACCTCCTCTTAGGTTTTGTCAAGCTAAATTTTGATGAGGCTAAATCTAAAGATGGAGCAATATATTATCCGAAACTATCATGGTAATATGATTATAACTGGTTGTCAAAACTTAGGACAAGCACCTATTTTAGTAGCTGAAGCTGTAGCGCTTAATAGTGATCTTAAACAAGCAACAAGTCTATGAATCACTACGGAAGATGATAACCAAGTGTCTATTTGCTTTGCAGAGAAATATCAAACACCATGGGTGAGTGTAATTTAAAATATCCAACAACTGGTGTTATAGCTGACCAATGATAATATCAATCATAAATATCGAGAGACTAATTCAGTATAGACTGGCTGGCAAAAGTAGGTATAGGTAATTGTGACACTATTTTTTATGAGAATCCTACTACGACAGAGTTCGGAAACATTTTACTTTTTGATGCGAAAGGAGAAACCCTCGAGAGGAGGATCCATAACGCTCTCCTTACTTTGAAAAAACAAAATTAATAAAATAAGTGGAAAAGCCTTGCTGAACACATATATGCATTGAGAAAACTAAAGTAACTCAAAAATTGAGATAACCAGCGGTCAAAGATATTAAGGATATCAATTGTCAGTTTGCCAGTGCAAATAATATTTCAGAATGTCAAAGAACATGTGTTCATAAGTTTAGAGTTCCATACAAGTGTATGCATCATAAGCAGCAGATACTGCATCATTTGTCTCCCTTGTACCCATGCATGGGACATTTGCTATAACATCACCAGTAGCAGGATTAGTTACCTGTAATCACATGGAAAATTTAATGGCAAAATTTCTTCAGCACCAATGTTAATTTATTGCTAATATAAGTATAGATTAATTCGTATGATATGAATCATAGTTTAGAAACTACAGGTGCATCAGCTTATCATGATATTGCCTTGCAGATATATACATCCATTTCAAGGCAACACTAAGACATACAGAAATGCTAGAGCTGACTTGCATTCAGATCTGGAATTTATAACCAAAAACATGACAGTGGTACATTGTTCGGAGTCATAAAGACAGACACTCCTACTGACATTGTTCCTAGCCACCTAACTAATCTCTATTAACACCTACATGGTCACAATTCACAAACCTCAGTTAATACTTTAAATTTACCTCCAAATTCAAATGAAACTCGTTTATAGGATAGAGGGAGTATCAAGAAATCCAAACAAGAACAAGAGAATCATACCTCCATAACCTTTCCGTCATAAGCTTCAATCCATTTTCCTCCAATCAGGGCTCTAGTTTGTAACAAACCCGAACTTCTAAGCCTCGCAGCAACATTTTGAGCTTCTGTGCTCATCTAAAGAAACAGTTTACTCATCACTTGGATTTAGACGACAAAAACGTTATCCTACCAAAGAGTAAATTCAAGCACCGATTCCCAAGAACCCAGACCAGTATCATCAAGATACAACAAAACTGCAACATTTTACGAATCTAAAGCACAAACAGAAAAAGGATACAATGTGAGGAAATATTTAGTAATATTTCTAATTACGATCAAGTATATTAAGAAATTAGGACATGCTCTAGTGATCAGAATATTCAGAAGTATCGTTCCCCAACCGTGAGTGACAGGATTCGATTTTTTCGGCCTCTGTCCATCCTCGTAAAAAAAAGATTTCAATTACATCCTCCATTTTTATATAAAGTATCGTTTCATCAACTTTTTCTTACTTTTAAAAATGTGTCATTCTACTAACAACAACAACAACCACCGAATAAGAATCCTGCCTTCGGCAGGTCTGGGGAGGTCCGGATGTACGCAGTCTTACCTCTAACAAGTAGAGAGGTTGTCTCCGATAGACGCACAAAAACAGTTTATTTTTTCTTTTATTTTGAAAACAAGTCAATAAAAATAAAAATAAAAATAAATAAATAAAAACACAAGTAAAAAAGAGGAGTAAAAATTAGAACTAAAATCTGCATAGTATATAAAAAAATCATTATAGAAATATGAAATATGAAATAGATAATCAAAATAAAGATGAAGATACTAATAATAATAGAAGAAAACCCTAAACCTTAATACCAGAGTAACTGTTAAAGACACGACAAAGCAATTAGACATTAAATACAATTTCGACTTCATTTCCAATTTTATTCCTACAATAAACACAATTATTACTACATCATCTTTTACAAAGGTGATTTAAATAAGGGTAATTTGAGCACTTCTTTTCTAAATTAGCGTGCACAAGTTTAAAAATGGCATTTATATAAAAACGGAGAGAGTACATTTTATCAATTAAAAAATTGCTTTTATTTAGCTTGTATTTTACGAATATATGTAATAATACTCATTTATATGACGAAAAGGAATAGTGTTACTCACTAAAGTGACATAAAATTTGAACGTTAGTGGCCAACACAACCAAAACTCAACACCGATGTTCTAGAGAACCAAAACACAAATGTTAGGGGTGACCCTTATTCACTTGGCAACAAATTGATTAATCTTCTGTGATCTAGAGTTGAAAGTTTCCCAACAGTGATATTCAGCTTGATTGAAAAGAAAGTCCCTCTCAATCCCATAATAATATCTATCTAGTTGTACTGTCTCCCATGACCATTATAACTGAACAATAGAAAATCAAATGTAAATAATTAGAGTTTTGCAGAAAACACACAATCACTAGAAACTAAAGTAATTGAGCAGCATAAAACAAAAAATACCCAAACCATAGTGATACTAGTGAAAAAAGTTCCGGATTTCTTCCATGGCAAACTCTAAATGGTGGCCGTGTAAACATCATCAGTTTGGTCGAAACGAAATTTATATTTGGCTGCAACCAAAGTCAAAAACTCAATATTTATCACTTTTGGTTGGACCCAAAGTCTGTCTAGCTTCTATGAAACCTGATAAAACAGTGTAGATTAAAAGTTTGCCATTGTAAAACCTTCCAAAAAAAGTTCTTAAATGTCCATCAGATAACTCGGATGATTCAAACTTACTTCAAACATAACCAAATGGCAAAACTGCAGCTAGTTAATCACGCAAAAGACCTCTAAATTCAATAAAACAGACAAAGAAGCATCCAAATACAGAGATTGTAGACCAAAATATAAACAGCACATTCATTGTTTGTGAGCAAATGATCAGCGAAGAAAGTGAAGAGAGAGAGAAGAGTTTACCTGTCTCGAGAGGAGAGAAGAAGAACAACTGTACATTGATGCGATACAGAAAGATGAGGAGGAGGAGAAGGAGGAGCGAGAAAGGAAGTTGAAGCCGCGATGAGCAGCCATGCGTGACGCCACTACGCCCAGTGTCATTGTTTGAATCGATGGAGAGTCTCGCTGAGTCACTGCGCACTACGCACTAGAGAGGAGAGAAAGAAGAGAGAGAGAAATTTGGAATGTGTGAGTAAACGGTGCGGAAGTAAACGGTGCTCCTAATAGAGTCGAAACGACCGCGCGCGCTTGCATCCGAAGTTTTGGGGGTCAATTGGAAATTTGGAATGGCACTGCTGCAGCGCACCTGACAGGGTTGTACAGCCCTTGTTGGAAGCTGTTCAGTCCGGTTGAAGGGTTGTAATTCGGTGGGGCTCTCGGTAGTGGTAGGAGCTCAGCCCCTCCTAATAAGCTTTGTCAAGATTAGATACCAATAATACCAGTTGGGTCACTTCTGTTTGCTTGGCAGCCCCCAACATAGCAATCATTGGGAAGGCATCTATTCTACCATGGGATTCTGGAACCCAAAGACCCTCTGAAACCTCCCGACCCACCGCCTACCTACCAAGATGTGGCTTCTTCGTTTTTCTGTCTACCATCATCAGCTTCTAATTCTATTCATACCACAATAGAAATTCAAGATCAATGGTCGAATAGAGGAGGTGGACGTTGTAGATCATGCCAAAGCGGAAGCGGTGGCCTTTCCTCGTCCCTAGTTGGGCCTGTTCTTTTCAATTGAAACTGACTGAACTGAACTTGACTGAATTGAACTGAACTGAGCTGAATTGAAACTCAACTTAACTTAACTAAACTTAATTTAACTTAACTTAATTAAAACTTGATATTATTATTATTATTGTTATTACTATTATTATTCTTGTTGTTGTTGTTGTTA
>BSSO01007668.1:0-10798 GCA_030267885.1 Mesembryanthemum crystallinum | reverse complement strand
TATTGTATTTGTGAGTTAGTGGAGGGGTATAATAGAAAAGTTATGGGATTTTATGGGTTTTGAAAGCTAATTTTGGGACAAAAAATATGATGTTTTTGAAAGCTAATTACTGAACGGAGGGAGTAAATATTATATCAGTTTTTTTTTTTTTTTTGGGTTTTATTCTTTTTGGTGCTTTCCATTATTTAGATTCGGTACATGTATTTACTGTAAATAATTTACAATTATTTAACTAGCCCTTTGCAATGCAAGGGCATACAACTAGTTTTCATGTATTTTTTGTACCATTTCTTTTTATTTTTTTTTCATTTCTTTTACTTTCTAAATAGTGGGGAAGAAAAGAAAGAAAACAATAAAAATTGCACAAAATTATTAAAAATACTTTAAGTTCGAATCTCACCGAAGATTCCTACTTAAAAGCAATATTTGTGCCTATGTGCCAAATGTGGCCACAAAAAATACACTAATGTCGTCGGAGATAAAAAAAAATACCATATTGTTGCGAAGTGGTCACAAAAAATACCCGTTTGGTCAATCGCGGTTTTTGGAAATTGTGAACGTGCATTATTTTATTTTTTTTCTTGCACACCTTTTGTTTTTAACAGCAGAATTTTATTAAGATAGGCAACTCATTGCAAAATTTCAACAACAGTTGGTCCTGAGGCCCAAAGATGCCATAATACACCCTTAGCTTATTGCACCCAAACACACAACTCATTTGCTCTATTGTCTCTCTTTTTTCGCTAATTGATATGCTTCCATGTTTTGTTCCCAACCACATCTTGAATAATGGTGTAACATCTAATGGTGTAATGGTATAACATCTAATGTAAATTTTGGAAGTGAAATTCTTGGCTATTATTTCACTTAGTCTGCCAATATATACAACCTAGCGTCACAAGAGCATAAAACTCCTTGACCAAGTACAACAGCTATACAATAGGAAAGAATCCTAAAAACAAGGAAAACATAATCAAAAGATAATAGATAACAAAATATACAGTATACAGCAACTGCCTTAATACTCCCCCTCAAGTTGGAGCATGAAGGTCTTGAATGCCCAACTTGCGAAGTAAGTATGAAAACTGTCGATGCCCCATGGCCTTGGTAAGGATGTCCGCAATTTGTTCGGATGACCGAACGTAAGATGTAGTAATAACACCCTCCTGTAGCTTGTCCCGAACGTAATGACAATCGACCTCCATGTGCTTGGTGCATTCATGAAAAACCGGGTTGGTGGCGATATACAAAGCAGCCTTGTTATCACAAAATAAGTGCATTGGAACTCGATAAAAGAATCCAAGGTCACGAAGGAGCGCCTTAAGGCACGTCAACTCACACGTCGTATTCGCCATGGCGCGGTACTCAGCTTTGGCTGACGACTTTGACACTGTATGTTGTTTCTTAGTCTTCCAAGCAATCGAAGAGTGACCAAGAAGGACATAGTAACCCGTCAAAGAGCGCCGACTGAGAGGGCAACCTGCCCAGTCGGAGTCGCAATAGCCAGACAACTGCAAGGAACTATCGGAACTCAAAACCACTCCTTGACCCGAGCACCCCTTGATATACTTAACCACACGTAACGCTGCCTCCCAATGTTCGACTCGTAGGGATTTCATAAACTGAGCTAACAAATGAATTGAGTATGACAAGTCATGTCGTGTCACCGTCAAATAAATCAAACGACCAACGAGGCGCCAATACGAAGTGGGATCATCCATCAACGGGCCCATGGCGAGGGCAAGTTGGTGGTTCTGCTCCATGGGAAACCGAGACGGTTTAGCCCCTAGGAGATCAACATCCGCTACTATATCCAAGGCGTACTTCCGTTGGCTCAAAAACAACCCCGCAGGGCTACGTGCCACCTCGATACCCAAAAAGTACTTCAACGACCCAAGATCTTTCATGTGAAAACATGAACCCAAATATGACTTAAGAGCCCGAATTGCCGATGAATCACTACCCCCGATCAGCAAATCATCCACATATGCCAAAACATACAAACTGTGAGCACCTGAATGAATAGTGAATAACGAATAGTCCGCATAGGATTGCTGGAAACCATAAGCCCGAAGGGAGGAAGCGAGTTTAGCAAACCAATTGCGGGGTGACTGTTTGAGACCATAGAGCGATTTGCGCAACCGACACACCTTCCCGGGATAGGTGGCTGAAAATCCCGGGGGAAGGCGCATATACACCTCCTCATGTAAGTCCCCGTGGAGAAAGGCATTGTGTACATCCATCTGATGAAGTTCCCATCCCTTGACAGTTGCAACCGCGAGTATAGTACGCAAGGTTGTCATCTTAGCGACGGGAGCGAACGTCTCATTGTAGTCGATTCCTTATTCTGGGTATTCCCACAAACTACAAATCGCGCCTTGAACCGTTCAATCGACCCATCTTGTTTTTATTTAATTTTATACACCCAATGACACCCAATAGCAATTTTCCCTTCCAGAAGATCCTCTGTAGACCACGTCCCATTGCGTTCAAGGGCATCAATTTCCTCTAGCATGGCTGCCCAACACCGGGGATCCTTAGCCGCTTCCCGATAACTCGTAGGTTCTTTGTCTGTAGAAACAGCACTCAAAAATGCACGATATTTTGGTGAAAAATTAGTACAGTTTACAACATTAGCTATGGGATACGGCATACCTGAACACACTACGGGGAGGAAGGTAAAGACGAAGGGGGGTCTATACATGTTGTTGTGTTGGTGCAAACAAAATCCTTCAACCGGCACGATGGTTGGCGTTGTCGTTGTCCACGGCCAAGAAGTGGAACATCACTCGGCATATCAGTACCATTCCCACCAACCGTAGACGAAGTAGTGACTACGTTTGGTCCCTGCCCAACACTCGTAACACAACCCTGTTGTGCACCCAAGAGCTACTCCCCCTCATCGATGACACACCCTCTCACAGCAGCCTCTTGCCCAGCACTCGAGTGCTGCTCCCCTTCACCAAGTCCAGCACCCAAAGCGTCCTCCTGCCCAGCACCTGAACACGGCTCCCCCACATCAAATACGCTCGCTCCATCCCCCAACTCACTTGGAAAATCCTCCACCACCACCTGTGGCAACACACGCACAACCGGATGATCATCAGCATACGTGCCCGATGACGCAGAGGCCGCAAAAGGGAAAACGTCCTCCACGAACTTCACGTCACGCGACACAAAGTGCCTACTCGACTCCATATCAAACACTTTCCAGCCCTTCTTGGCATGAGGGTACCCCAAGAAGACACACCTCATACTCCGGGCAGCAAACTTATCGCGATCACACTGCTTGTTGTGAACGTAGCATAGACAACCAAAAACCCGCATGAACAATAATGAGAATAATGGCTCAACCCTAACGTGGGAGCCCTGGCAGTATATATATAATAACAGTGTAATTACAAAATTACATTTGTATCCTTAATCCCTATTACACCCCCTCAATCTGATCGGGAGCTTTAACGGACAGATTGGATTATAGGAACAAAAACTGTTGGGAAGACAACCCTTTAGTAAAAATATCCGCTAACTGTAACAGAGTTGGAACATACTATACACACAAAGAACCATTAGCAACCTGTTCACGAACAAAGTGATAATCAACAGCAATATGTTTATTGCGATCATGAAGAACAGAGTTAGACGTCATGTATGTCGCACTAACATTATCACATAGGACCTTTACAGGAGGACGAATGAAGAGACCGATGTCAGCAAGGAGATGACGGATTAACAGAGTCTTAGCCACTGTGTAGGCGACAACACGATACTCGGCTTCAGTAGACGAACGAGAGACGGTGGGTTGCTTCTTTGAGCGCCAGGACACAAGGTTAGGGCCAAGGAACACAGCAAAGCCTGTGGTAGAGTGGCGACTGTCGGGACAACCAGCCCAGTCAGCGTCTGAGTACGCAACTAAACAGCGCGGTGATGTAGAGGAGACAAGATACAGACCATGATCTAAAGTCCCAACAAGGTACCTGAAAATACGCTTAACAAGAGAAAGATGAGCAGTGCGAGGAGCATGCATAAACTGAGAAACCATATTAACTGCAAAAGCAATATCAGGTCGAGTTAGGGTCAAGTACTGCAACGCACCAACCATACTACGATACTCGGTGGGATCAGCAAGCAATTCCCCATCTGAAAGAGATAACGTGGTCCTAGAAAAGATTGGGGTGCGAACAGATTTCAATGTATGGAGGTGAAATTTATGCAGAAGATCAGACACATACTTATGTTGAGACAAAAACAGACCCTTGGACGTTCGCACCGCCTGAACCCCTAGAAAGTAGTGTAAATCCCCCAAATCCTTCATTGCAAAGACTGTGCTGAGCTTAGCAATTAATAAAGATAAGAGATTGGGGGAACTACCTGTCAAAATGATGTCATCGACATACAGTAGTAGAATAATAATATGGGGACTAGAACGGAAAGTAAACATGGATGTATCAGATCTGCTGCATGTGAAGCCAAGAGTGGCAAGAAAAGAACTGAATCGATGATACCAGGCACGAGGGGATTGTTTCAGGCCATAAATAGAATGACGAAGACGACAGACATGGTTGGGGAATTGGGGGTGAACAAAGCCCGGAGGCTGCTGCATATAAACCTCCTCATCAAGGAAACCATGTAAAAAGGCATTTTTAACATCAAGCTGATGAACTATCCAATTACAAGAAATAGCAAGCGACAAAACAAGACGAACAGTAGTAGGCTTAACAACCGGACTAAAGGTTTCATGAAAATCAATACCAGCCACCTGTTAAATACCACGCGCAACTAGGCGAGCCTTCGGGCGCTCAACAGTACCATCTGCCTTGTATTTCGTCTTATAGACCCACTTGCAACTGACCAAATTAATGCCAGCACGAGCTGTAACCAAATCCCAAGTTTTATTTGCAATTAAAGCGTTAAATTCATCTGCCATTGCCTGACGCCACTTAGGATCTTTGTTCGCTTGAGTAAACGTTTTGGGTTCCACCTCAGTAGCCAAGGTGTTCAAGGAGAATAAAATCCGTGGTTTGACAATACCAGACTTGGATCGGGTTTGCATGTGGTGACGAGGCTATGATGGACCAGCCGGGACAACAGCACCTGAGGAGCTGGGTGCGGAGGACAAGACAACATCTCCCGAGGAGCTGGGTGAGGGACAAGACATGCTGGAGCAGGGGACATTGTCGCTGGGACTACTCGTGAACGACAGGTTGTGACTCAAGCAGCCAGGGGCAGCGTTGCGACTTAAGCTGTTAGGGGCAGCGAGTGAAGGTGACGTGACATGGGAGGGGGCAATGACAACACAACAGGGGACAGAATGGGGGAAGGGACAGCCGCAACACCAGGTGTTGAAGAGACAACCGGACTGACTGGCACCAAGGGCAATGACCCATGAGGCTCGGTTTGGTGAGAAACACGAGCCTGGTGAAGACTATCTTTGGTGACAGTAGGCCATTGAGCAGAAGTAACAGAGACGTGTCATCTCCACCAAGAGTCATAGACGGGGTGGAGCAGACAAGCTGACGATAAGGAAACACATGTTCATGAAACCTAACATGACGACTAATGTAAACACGACCAGTAGATGGATCAAGACAATGATATCCCTTGTAGTTGGCGGCATAGCCTATAAAAACACAACGAACTGAATGGGGAGCAAGCTTATGGGGAGGATTAATGGTGATGTGAGGAAAGCACTCGCTCCCAAAAACTTTGAGAAATGAGTAATCGGGTGCACGAGAAAACAATTTTTGGTATGGAGACACGCCGTTTAAAACAGGGGAAGGTAAACGATTAATAGTAAAAACTGCAGTGTAAGCTGCGCCCACCCAATATTCTCCCGGGAAGTCAGCTTGAACAAGAAACGTACGCGCCATTTCAATGACATGGCGATGTTTACGCTCCGCAACCCCATTTTGTTGGGGAGTACCCGGACAAGATTTCCGAAAATGAATACCACAATCAAGTAAATGTTGTTTTAAAGGCGTGTTATCAAACTCAAGACCACCATCACTTTGAAAACTTTTAATCTTAGCATTAAACATATTCTCCACCAATTTTTGGAAAGCACAAAAATGACCAAATACTTCCGATTTAAATTTCATAGGATAAATCCATGAATAATGAGAGAAATCATCCACAAAAATAACATAATACTTGAAACCAAGGTTCGATTTAATTGGAGACTTCCATACATCGGAGTGTACCAACTGCAAGGGGGAATCAAATATATGTTCGATGTCATTAAAAGGAAGCCTGGTGGACTTAGCTAGCTTACAAGAAACACATGTGTTATCAAACTTATTGCCCAACAAAATATGAGAATTTCTCCTAAGAGTAGATAAGACTCGATTACTAGGATGACCCAGACGACTATGCCAAAGTTCCGCAGACTCTTGAACTGTCATGAAGGTCGACGCAGACTCAGGAACTAGAGAAGGCTGGATAGGATACACATTTCCCTTACTGGAACCTCGAAGTAGAACCGCCCCCGTTGTCTTGTCCTTAACACAAACAGAAGACGAGTCAAAACACACAGATACATTATTATCGTCACACAACTTTTTGACAGATATTAAATTATGCTTAAGGCTCGGAACACAAAACACAGATTTAAGAGACAAGGGCCTAGGCGTGGCATGCAAATGAACCTGTCCAATTTTTGAAATTGGGATTCGATTACCATTCGCAACTGTAACATCAATTGGTCCATTGTAAGAAGAACTAGAAGAAAGAATACCTTCGGTTGGTGTCATGTGAGCGGAGGCGGCCGAATCTGGATACCACAACGCGTCATTGGCATCACCAGTTGGCATGGTAGCAAAGGATGAAGCTGAAGGAAGTGCTTGATTACCAGTGGGCCTGAAAGGACACTGAGACGCAGGGTGACTAGGATAATAACAAATACGGCAAACAAGAGAGTTAGGGGAGGAACCAAGTATCCCATCAGTAGAGTTATTGCCGTTAGTGGTACCTCCTTGAGCGGGTTGCTGAAAGTGCTGCTGCTGCGTGTGGGAGGCATGCTGGCCACGACCAGATTGGTTGCCACGACCACCACGGCCTCCCCTGCCCAGGTAGTTATTGTTACGTCCCCCTCAGCGATTGTTGCTGCGGTAGTTGTTGTTGTTTTGCCTATTACTGTTAGGTGTAGTTGACAAATCATTCTGAGAACCACCCCCTCCAGCTGTACCACTTGTAGCAAACGCTTGATGCTGCCCAATGTGACTATCACGGTCTCGCAGAACCCGAAGGTGCTGCTCACATAAAATTAGGTTCGTCTTGAATTCATCAAAAGAGACACGACCACCAGCAGAATAAGTCATGGCTGTAATAACAGGTTCATAGTCACTCGGCAACCCATTGATTGTGTAACGAATAAGCTCGAGTTCGGAGACAGGAGCATGAATGGCAGCAAGGGAGTCTGCAATAACTTTAATACCCAGCAAGTAGTCCTCCATAGTTTGATTTTCGGGTTTACACAGGTTTGTTAACGAACGATGTAACTCCATAGCACGAGCAAAACTTGCTGTATTAAAGCGAGAGGCTAAGCGTTGCCAGATTTGGTAAGAGTGTTGCAAGTCATGGACCTCGCTGAGCAGATTTTTGGAGAGAGTGGCGAATAGCCATGATCGGACACATTGATCCAACCGAAGCCATTGGACGTAAGAGGGGTTTGGTTGTTGATAACCAGTAGCGTCCAGCACATAAGAAGGAGGGGGCTGGTACTGACCATCGACAAGACCTTGCAATTGATGCATCAGCAAGAATGCCTTGAACTGAGTTCGCCACCCCAGATAGTCATCCACGGACGCAAGCCGAGTAGTGACATGATTAGTCACATTAAGTGACCAAATATTAGTAACAGGGGGAACATGAGATCCCTGAAACACGGCAAACGGATCAGCGAGTGAGCCGGTAGACATCAAAAACGGAGAACCCGAAACTGCTCTGTAAGAGGTGCGCGGAGGACCAAATGAGGGATGATGAGAGGAGGACCCATACTCAAATGTCGAGTTTTGGAACAAGGAACCCGGAACAGAGGGTCGTGTAGAGGCCATGAAACAGCGGGTTGGGAAAAAGAAAAACCAGCATGTTGGTGATTGGGAACCAGAGGTTGAGTGTAAACTGGTTGAGAAAAGCCCGGAGGCGGCGTGAAAACGCTGGATGAATCATCCATAGCCACCGTCATCTGAAACGATGGTACAAGGTAAGAAGTAAATACAGCCGTGGAGGAGACTGGGGGAAGCTCTATTGTGGTAGAAAGTGAAGCAGAAGCTGTGGAGTCAGAAGAGACGGGCGTAGCCATGAAGGAAGACAATGGAGGCACGAGGGAAACGTGCCGATTGTTTTTCTTTTTAGGGTTTTAGGATTTTACTGCTCTGATACCATGAACAATATTGAGAATAATGGCTCAACCCTAACGTGGGAGCCCTGGCTGTATATATATAATAACAGTGTAATTACAAAATTACATTTGTATCCTTAATCCCTATTACCGCATATTATCGAATGAGGGAGGCTTACCAAAAAAGGACTTCATAAGGAGTCTTCCCACCATTCAAGACAGTTGGGGTGCAATTAATAAGGTAGCTCGCTGTGAGGACACACTCGCCCCACAATTCGATAGGTATGGCTGCTTGAAACCGAAGAGCGCGAGCGACATTCATAATGTGTCGATTTTTGCGCTCGACACGCCCATTCTGTTGAGGTGTCCTTGTGCACAAGGTTTGGAGAATCATGCCGTGTTCCTCAAAATAGGGTGTCAAAGGTTGGAACTCCGTCCCATTGTCACTCCGAATCACATTAACATGAGTATCAAACTGGGTACGTACCATTGCACAACATTTACGAAAAATACCCGCAACTTCACTCTTGTCAATCAACAAATAGTCCCAAATAGCTCTTGAATAATCATCAACAATAACTGAAAAGGAATGTGCTTCACAAGAAGAAGCGGTTCGATACGGACCCTATACATCGACATGAATTAATTCAAAAGGAACACTAGCACGGCTATTACTCAAATGAAAAACATCACGTGTCTGTTTAGCACGAAAACAAACATCACAATTTTTATTTTCTAGCACACTACCCCTAGTACTACTAATAGCGACATGAGGGAGGAGCCGAACAATATTGGGTGACGGATGACCAAGTCGCTGGTGCCACAAACCCAAACAATCCTTTGCAACATGATTAGCCACTACATTCGCCGCACCCCGAAAGTAATAGACCCCTCCGCATCTTTCACCTGTTCCAATCAGCATCTTCAAAGTGTGGTCCTGTATCACGCATAGTTTATTAGTAAACGATACATGGCAACCCAAATCATCAATTAAACGTGCCGTAGATATGAGACTACAATCAAGTTTCAGGACAAAACATGGGTCAAGGTTAGTGTATCAAGGCACACTGAACCCTCATGAGTAGCATGGGCTACGTCGCCGTTTGGGAGCCCAACTGGGCAAGATGGTATCGCTTTCAAATTCTGAAACGCTTTTCTATCCCCTGTCATATGGTTTGAAGTTCCACTGTCAATGAGCCAAGAAGTGCAAACCGACTTACCCGACAATTTTTCGGATGTAGAAGGTGGTTTACTGTTAGCAAGCATAGCCATTAGCATCTGCCACTGCTCATTAGTGACCGAAGGTGTTTGGCTACGATCGGAGTCACTCACGTGCAAATTGCAACCAGCAGCATCACTCGAACCTGCCGCATTTGCGACAGCCGCTGGTGCTCCACGACCATGGCCCGCGGCAGTAGTGGACCCCCCACGACTAGCAGGTGATCCGCGTCCACCTCCTCGCCCTCCATTTGAAAAGTACCAATCATGGGTACTTACCCGTTAACTGAAAGCAATTGGTCACCTCATGCCCAGTTTTGTTGCAATGCGTGCAACAAAGTTTGGCACGTTCTGCAGGGGATAGGATACGTGATTTATCACGTCCACCTGAATCACGTCCACTCGAAACCGCAAAGGCCACGACCTCCGCTCTATCCTCCTGAGCACGCACCATACGCCGCTGTCGCTCGTCTTTCGCCACCATCTGGTACACCTTGCTCAAGGAGGGCAAAGGATCCATACCAAGCACGTTGGTGCGTACCTACCCAAAGCCTGCATCTAGACCCATGAGAAATTCATGGACCTTCTCGACTTCCATCGCTTCGATAAACTAATTCTCCAATCCACACTTACAGCCTGCACACGTGCACCGAGGAGAGATATGGTACCCATTGTATTCGTCCCATAAGGTCTTCAAACGCCCAAAATAAAGCGCCGCACTTTGTCCACCCTGTTTGCAATTACTCAAAGCATCCTCGAGCTCATGCATCCGGATGGCATTCGGAGTCGCAGAACGCTCCGCAATGTCATCCCATAAAACCTTCATGCTGTCCACGTACCCCAGATGGATGCGTAGACTAGGATCCACCGAACTCATCACCCACCCCACCAAAATTGAATTAACGCTCAGCCAGTCCTCCATGTCATCTGCGTTATCAATGGGTTGAGTGATAGACCCATCTAAAAATCCAAGCTTTCGCTTGGCTCGAAACACGTTACATAACGCGGTCACCCAGTCACGATAATTGCTCTCACCCTTGAGAACAACCCCACAAATATTCACACTTGGGATGTCAGAGTTGGGAAGGTAATATGGAGAAGCCGGATCCGTTATCTTCCGCTTCGTTTTTCCCTTATCGTCTTCCCCCATAACCATTGTGACAGGCCCGCAAGTGCACGGGTTATGTCGAAGTAGTAAAATATCGTCTCCACAGGGAATTAGGAACGTCAACTACCGATTTA
>BSSO01007667.1:0-10800 GCA_030267885.1 Mesembryanthemum crystallinum | reverse complement strand
ACTCAAGTAAATAGATTATAAAATTTTTTGTGAACGGGATGAGTTATAAAATAGAATATACAAACATTTACACAGCTATGAAAATGAAATGCACTAATGAAGCATAACTATTGTGCAAAGTTAATCTGAAAATTTTGTACAATTTTAAGAAGTTACATAGAACGAAATTTAATGAGCTGATGGTAATATTCCAGTCAAATTAAAAAAACAAACAGATTAAGAAAAGAAAAAATATACCTAACATCAAAAGCTACATCAAGATAATAGCCCAAATATACCTTTTTGATATCAATCAGCATATATCTTTTTCGTTGAAGCTCTATCAATGATCAAATACTCTTGCATGTCTCAGAAAGACCAAATATTGCTCATTGATTTTCACAAATACACCTGATCATCACAGAAAATAAAAGTTGTAATCAGTGGTGATGTCAAGATTTATACGCTATCGATTCTTGGCTTGTAACTTTAAAAAGCAAAGAAAAAAAACTCAACATCGTCAGCCCAAAAAATACGCGGTGCAAGAAAAAGAAATCGGAAGAAAACCTAATTCATGAAGGAACATATAGAAGAAAAAGAGAGGAGGCGGAGAGAAACTATGAGAGGGAGTACATATTAACAATTGCAATAACCTTTTCGGTTCTGTTTTCTTGATTTTACTTTCCCCTTATAGCCATCTTTTTGTGTATAGATGTCAAATTATTGTCAATGGCTTTGATGCATATAACTGCTATTCTAAACCGTATTAATGGATTGTGGCCTTAGTGGGGTATGGCAGTTGATCAGGATTTCGTGTAACTGTTGCAATCCAAGATCTGAGTTCCACGTTATTTTTTTTTTCATAGGCCCAATTGAAGGTACTAAGTAGATTACATCCCATCCTTAATAACTGCTGGAAAGATGTGCAATTAATAAGGGTAGTATTGGAAATCACTTTTTGGACACCAAGGTCAAGAGTTCTCTTATACTCCCTCCGTCCCGCTATTATGTTTCCAAATCAAAATTGGCACAAGAATTTAGGAGGAAAATTTTAGCCATTTTTGCCCTTGTGAAATAGAGAGAATATAATAATTGATTGTGAGAGATATATAAAATTAGAAGAGAGAGAGTGATTGGAGAGAGGGTGATTGGAGAGAGAAAGAGTTTTTTATTGTATTTTTTAGATAGTGGAGGGGTAATTTAGGGATGATATGGGGGATTATTTGGTTTGGAAATGTAATGGTGGGACAAAAATTTTGGTGGTTTGGAAACGTAATAGTGGGACGGAGGGAGTATAAGAGTTATAGATAATAGGAATTGAAAGGGTCATTATATATATAATAAAGAAAGATGATACATAGCTTAGTATTCAATTATCATATATTTAAAATAAGAGTAGTTAATTATATATAGGAAAATTTTCATTTTGGGTACCTGGCGTTAGGTCTAATTGCAATTTTGGGTACCTGCATTTTCAATAATCTTATTTTGAGTACATGTAATATTAAAGGTTGTCTCATTATGGGTTATTTCACTAACGTTTAATATTTCCGTTAAATACTAACGTTTTATTGAGCAAATTATTTTAAAATTTCCCAAAAAAAATCCCAAAAAGTTGCAAAAAAATATCAAAAAATATTAAATTTTATCTGTAATTTTTGGGAATTATCTCGAGTTTTTTTTTGGAATTTTTCATGAATTCTTTGCTCAATGACACGTCACCATGTTTACGGAAATTTTAACTCCGTCAGTGAAATGATCTAGAATGAGATAATCTTTCATTTTTCAAGTACCCAAAATGAAATTATTGAAAATTTGGGTACCTAAATTGAAATTAGGCCTATTATTAGGTACCCAAAATAAATTTTTTCCTTATCTATAATACACTCCGCATTAAGTGACTTTTAATGTCTTTTAACATATTTATATATTATTTTCTCTTTTTCTTATAGGTATAGTATGATGCACTGTGGTATTTAACATTTGATATGTACAAACATTTAAACAATAGATAGTTAAATACCCGAGGTACCATTTCCAAAAACACAAATTCTTGTGTACAACCGTCTAACCGTTAGACGAACTAATCTAATGGTGACTTTTGACAATGTATGGGTTATTTTTACCAACTTAAGGACGACATTTACAGTAAGTCTAGTTTTATAAAATAGACCGAAGTTGTAAAATATCACCTCTAAGTTGCTAAATGTAATCCCTAAATTGAAAAAAGTAGCCTCTGAGTTGAGTCGGTTGCGCCAGAGGGTTATCGAACCACGAGGGCCTGACGGGCGGCGGGTATTACCGTTGGCATAATACTCCATTTCCGACGTCGTTTTAGGACAAATTACGAATTGAAGACCATAACTTACTACACGAACAGAGAATGCAAGATTGAATTTGGAGAGAGACGAGCTTGGAGGAGCTGATCAATTGAGAGCTCATCTCATCGTATCCGTAACGGGAAAAAACCCTAATTTCCCAATGACGTCCTTTGTCGACGAATTTCAAACCAGTAAGTCTCTCTCTATCTCTTTCTCTATAATGGATCTTTAATCGAATGATTTCATCGCCTGTGTGAAACCCTAATTAGCAAATCCTGAATTCATAATTTTCGCAACTTCGTTTTTACTTGCCACAAATTCATATCTGTGTTGTTAGTAATTGATATGAACCAGAAGAGTGGCAATGTTGGGGCGACTATATCCTGTTCTAGTGTTTTACAGTTTATCATATTGTATCGGCAATGACAGCTTGAGGAAGCTTACTTGGGATATATGAGAATTGTTATGATTGATAGTGGAAGTTCTTTTGGCGATTTACCGAGAACACCTGAACATTTTGAGGGAGGGGTGTTAATAGGGTACAGGTTACAACATTTATCCTGAAGGGCATACGTGCACAGGGCAAGGAGAAAGAACATTGAAATCCGAGGGATATACGATTAAAACGGGAAGGTCTAAAGGCAGCAGCAGATGTATAGCTCATCTAATCTAGTTTATTCATGCAAAGCTCTGAGAGACTAGAAGTAATATAGGTGGATTAGTAAATGCCATGATGTGAAGGATTCAAAATGACAAATCATAGAGATATTATTTGTTGAAAAGCGAAGATAAGTGTGGTGCTGGTGATTAATATGATGAATGATTGCTGATGGTTGATGATTGTTAAACTATTGGTGATGACACTTTTTAGTTCTCGGAAGCTTTATGAGATCAGGTATAATCTGTTCAAAACAGCAGAGCGAGAAGTAAGAAAATGTGGCATGAGGAAAAGATGTTTAGGAAAGTTCAGATGCAGACCTTTATTTGTTTCTGCTTCTCTTCCAACCTCTCCCTCTCCCCTGTGCCAACCCTCCAATCCTACCCAATTTCATGAAAGGATTAAACCTAAAAATTACTAATTACATTGGTTGTTTGGTTGTTTAATTGTTTATGGGAAGTAGAACTTCCCATGAGAAGTTTCTCTTACCATGGGGGACCAGGTAAGTGACTTCCTCATTTTGGGGAAGTAGAGTTTCTGGGAAAGTTCCACTTCTTCCATTTTTGTCAACTAAACAACATTGGATTTATGTACTTCCCAGGAACTGCTACTTCCCTGGATTTCTTTCCATCAACCAAATGACCACATAGTGTTACTTTCTGGATAGTAGAGACAATATAAGATGTGATGTTGGCTTTACCACTTTTCTTGATTTGGCATTAATTTTGACTTGTTGTCAAACGTTGTACATGTAAGTTCAAATCTTGCATTGCTTTTTAAACATTGCTTTTGGTCAACTATGCTATTCGGATTAGTTAGATCATGTCGATACTCGATATAGGGAATGAAAAACCTTATACAGTTGCAGTAAAGGGAAGAAGAAAAGTAAGGCATGGAAGTCGTGCTAAGTGTTTGTGATTAGGATGTCAGCTTATATGCTTGCCCATTCTTAATCTACTTCCTCCTCTATGTTTTGTTCATTGCCTATAATATTCCAATGGATTTTGAATTGTAAAAGATGCCGCAGAAACCAGTTGAGGGAGTAAGGTGTTTACAGATCATTGTCATCATGTCTACTTTTGTCTACATTCTAATGTTCCAAACTATTGAAATCTGCAGCCTACTTTCTCACTTCATAGGAGTGAGACAATCCTTGATTTGTTTTTAATATGAAATTTAAAGGTCACTGGTCTCATATTTTGAATGTTTTCAGATCTCGAGTTACTTCCAAATATTCTGCAGAAGAAATATGCTTTGCTACGTGATCTGGACAAAAGTTTACAAGGTTTGTCTATATTTCGACTATTGTATTCCTAACATAGAATTGTTACTCCCTAATCTAGTCCGTGTGCTCCAGGTCTCTCTCCTCCCCCCACCCCCCCCCCCCCCCCACCCCACCCCACCTGTTTCTTTGCATATCTTTGAGGAAGCAAGAAATGTTGATTAATGAAAAGTGCAAAAATGTTGTTGTGCGCGATGGCGTTTACTTGCATGTAATGATTATGACATTGTAATGAGCATTTTGTAGTTGTACACATGCTCATGGCTACTCATAGAACTTGTAGTTGTTAGGTTAGTTGTAATCATCATTACTTCTAGTCATGTATTGATGATTACATTAGAAATACTAGAGCAATTGTGATTACATTGACTCATGTAATCAATGACACCCTTCTCATATCAGTCTCCTCCCTCTCTTTTCCACGTCTACCTCCACTTACTAAAGTGATGCATTTACATCACAATCACAATTGCTTCCAAGTAAATGGGCCCTAACATCTTTTCTGGTCCTGACTTGACAACTGAGTGTGTGCATTTTATGCTGTCTTGCAGAGATCTTGCGGCAAAGTGAACAACGCTGTGAACAAGAAATAGAAGATCTTAAGCAGGGCTTAATATCTGGCACTGCTACACCAGATCCATCTCGTATTAGATTCTCAGATGAAGCACTTGATGAGCAAAAACATAGCATCAGGATTGCTGATGAGAAAGTTGCTTTGGCAGTTCAGGCATATGATCTGGTAAAGCTTATACTCTCTCTCCCTCCCCCTCTCTCTCTCTCTAACTGCAATACGATTAGTGGAAACTTCCCTGTCCAGCTGCTTGGATACATCATACATCACAAGTGGCCTGTAATATGTTCACAGCCTAGACAATCTGATCAGAAGTCATTACTTGTCCAATATTTGGGATAGGATATTGCAATAGTGCTTTTACAAATCAATTCAGAGAGGTTAAGTTTGTGGAACTTCTACACCAAATGCAAGATGTTACCTCATATTATGCAGTCAAGGGTCAATATTGTTTACCAAGTTCGAGTCCCCTTAGGGCCACTAGTGAGTTTCCTGATAGTTAACTTTGGGGCCCATGGGATAGTCGGGCAAAGCACGGAGACACATGCTATCAAAAAAAATTATTGTTTACCAGATTTGTGAAGGATGTGAGGCAATATGCAAGTGGTTTAAATGTCATGTAACCAAAGGACTTAGAAGGACACAATCAGGAAGCAACAAGTATCGTCACATTCCTTAACTTGTCCTATCCCCTTCTTGACTATCCGAGAGACTAATTAGTGTCAAAGCAAATGCATATGATTCCAGACTTGAGTGATTGGCTGTCCAATAACTTGAAGGTGTCTAGCTCAAAAGCTCAAGCCCAATATTCAGTAATCAAAGACTCTTTACCAGCCAATAACCTTTGGCTTGGACGGGAGGAATGGAGACTGTTTGATTTCCCATGTCAATGATCAAGTAAATTATGTCTCATCTGAACAAGCAGCCAGTGTTGTGGTTGCTCTAGGAGACGGAAAGAATATGATAACAAGAGAGAAAAAGGCTTGTTATGTGTAATATTTAAATTTATGATCAGCTGATCACTCATTCTATGAAGTCTCAGTGATCTCACCTTTTTGTTTGCCTATTCCATGTTTGTTTTACCCTCTCTTAATAGTTATCTTGAATTATGTAATAGGTGGATGCACATATCCAGCAGCTTGATCAATATTTAAAGAAATCTGAAGAAGAGATACGACGTGGTGCTCTGCGACTTCACCTTTTCTCTGGCTCTTTGATTATAATGTGGTCACTTTATCATTTACTGAATGATACTCACCATGTTCTAAAATGAACTTGTCTTTGACAGAGAGAGAACTTGCATCTGCTGCTGGTTCATCCGATGCAGTTGATGGTAGCACAAAATCTGGAAGAGGCAGTGAAGGCGGCAGAGGAGGACGTAAAAAGTATACATCTTACCTTCAATCCTGTCGTGATCAACATCATAGAATTATGAAATAATCTTTCAGATACTTTCTGTTATTTGAGAGGTAGTTAAACTTCTTTGGTGGTTCTTTTTGAAATGTATTTTCACTGAAGATAACTTGTCTTGCAGAACACGTCTTGCAGCAGCTGCAGCAGCTATACCTGCTCCTGCAAACCCAACGAGTATGGACTTGGATTTACCAGTTGATCCAAATGAGCCCACGTATTGTTTCTGCAATCAAGTCAGCTTTGGGGAGATGGTCGCTTGTGATCATCCTGATGTATGTAAATTTCTTCAATTAACAATGGCTCATATTGTATGGATTTTGCATTTTATGATCTGATTATGGCCATTACATCATTCATGCAGTGCAGGATAGAATGGTTTCATTTCGCGTGCGTTGGCTTGAAAGAGAAGCCGAAGGGAAAATGGTACTGTTCCGATTGTGCTGGATTGCAGAAACGTCGAAAAGGCAAATAGTTGCCAGTCATACCTGAAAAGATGTGATAAATGGGTTTTGTACAGCTTAGCTTGATATATTAGCCTGTGGTAGTTTATACCAGCCTCGTAGTCTTTCTTGCAGGCTTTCCTCACATGAACAATAAGGTCTGTGAAAATTTAACAAATAGTCTTGTAATCCTTGCTGCAATTTTAACTTGTACCCTTGCTTTGAATGAGTGTGTGCTCGAGTTCATGACTGGCAAGTAACTAGGAGTGTTCACAGTTTAGCGTGTGCGTGTCATTTTATAAACCTTTTAACCTTTAAAGTTCCACAACTTTCAAAATGGTTAACACGAGGGCTTCTGCAAGCTCTATCTAGTTTAGAGTGATGCTCCCTTCGTCCCAGAATTAGCTTTCATAAGATGGGATGGCACAAGATTTTGGAGAGTGCTTTTAGACTTTGATTTGCCCTTGTGATTGGAGAGAGAGAGTATATTTTTTATTGTATTTGTGAGTTAGTGAAGGCCTGAAGGGTATTGTAGGAAAGTAATGGAGTTTTATGGTTTTTGAAAGCTAATTTTGAGACAAAGAATTGGTGTTTTTGAAAACTAATTACGGGACGGAGGGAGTACTATTCTGATGAATTTGGAGACGCGTGAAAAACACTCAGGATTGTTTTGTGGACATGTCACAATCCACATATTGAACTCAATTTGAGCAATGTGTGTAAACTTTTGTTAGGAATTACCGTGCGCTAGTTAAGAACTAGCTTGAGGTGTAGAATGCGGAAAAATAAAAGGAACCCAGATAATCGAACATCGACACAAAGAACCAAGAACAGAAGTAAGAGATTTAAAAAAAAAAATTAAATTTAACTAGACCAAGAAACAAAAAAGGTGCAGATCCTATTTTGGATCAAGAGAGTTGTAATAGGCTTATATACATATAAAAAAATGAGTGATATAATTTATAAAATATCTATCGTTTCATCGAGAGAATAAAACATTGAAAAATAAATGCTTTTGAATAGAAAATCATATAATATTTAAGGATAAATACATTCAAGAAAATAGTATTAGTATTAACAATGATACAGTAGTCTTTTAATAATTTTTATTATTTATAAAGGAAAAATTGCGAGAAACCCCTTATATACATATATATATATATATATATGTAACATACAAGTGCTTGTGAATAACCCACTAATGACATTTTCCTTTTAGTATCATCCCTTGTCTGGCCGCAGTTGCTCTTTTCCGGCCAATTCTATCTTTTCCATGACGAAATACCCTTAGACAAATAAAGCCTTATTCCTCGTTAAAAATCAAACCACTTGAAATCAATCACTCTGCTTTCTCTCCTCTGTTAAAATCTAACATTCTCTTTTTTCCCATTCACTTCCCACCTCTGTCATTGTCATTCCTCTGGTCTACCGCCGTCATTTGCAATGGTCGATTGGCACCATTGATAAACTGCGCTCGTGAAAAATTTCCTTTCTAATGTATCTCTCCATCTATGTTCCTCACATTTTTAAGATTTTTTTGAGTTTGAAATTTAGGGCAAATTTTGGAGTATTGTGTATATTGGTGTGTTTGAAATTTGGGTGGGCAGGTGAAGGGATTGAAGAATGAAAACACAAAATTAATGGTGGAGAATGAGAAATTGAAGCTGAAATCCAAAGCATTACAAGTTGAGTTGAGGATATGTAAGAAAGGAGCAAGCAAGTTTGATGGGAGTTTAATTAGTATTTATTGTAGCATAAAATATCATATCAGACGGATAGTAGTGGGTAAACAAAAAGTGGTATTGCTGACTATATGAGGTGTAATATGTAAGTTGTACTAATTCATCCTCATTTTGTAAGATGTAAAGGTGAATGAGCCATTTAAAACTCAAGGGATGTAATATTTGCAAACTTCTAATCAATTAAAGAGTGGAAGAGGCATTCCTTAATTGGGCATATATATATATACACACAACCATAGGGGCCCTTATATCTAGTAAAGACCAGGAATGGCCCAGGCCCTGCATATATATGACTCTCAAAAAGTAGCACAACATTGGAGCTTCCAATTTCCATCAAAATTGTTGGAATTGTTGAATAACACAGACTTAAGCATCATGAGAGGGGCTCATACAACAATGGGCAATTTTTGTCATAAAAAGATAGAACTAGCCGTAAAAGAGCAAATGTGGGCAGAGATTAGACTTGTCAAATTTCGACCCGACCCGAGTTTTAGGGTTCTGACACAGATTTCACGACCCGAAAACCAAACCCGATTGACCCGGATATTTTAGGGCCAAATCCGACCCGTTTGACCCGAAATTTTGAATTATTACTCATATTATGACAAAAATATGGAATAAAGTGATCTAAAATCCATAGTTTATATTTGTGTTAGATTTTTTATTAGTGTTTGGCAAAAGTTATAGTATCATTATCATCAACATAGTGGTTGCAAGTAACTTATATTCGTTTTTGACATCGACATAGTGCTAATTAATTATCTTAACATATCATTAACACTTTTATATACATATTAGCATAATGAGAAACATTATTTTCAATCCGCAATAGTTAGAATAAGGTAAAACCATCCACAATATTTAATTTTCGCAAGATTATTGGTCAAAAATTGACAGAGGAAAAAATATCTTAAATGGCGTTCATGACACGACATCTCTGGGTCAGGGTTGAGCATTTCTCGACCCGAACCCGAAAACGACCTGACCCAAAAATGACCCGAACCCGAAATGACCGAACCCGAACTCGACCCGCCCAACTCGTTTGATAGGTCTAGTAGAGATGGTGATACTCAAAAGTAAAATGTGGTATAAGGTGTTGATCATTACTTTTTTTTTTTTTTAATATATGGAGTTATTCACAAACACTTAGACTATGTTTGGCAAATTGGCACCAACAGCTAATTTTTGGGAGATTTTGAAAAAAAACTACAGCTTAAAAAGGTTATAGCTAGTTCTTTTTTCTGTCAACTATCAAACAAGATTTCAAGCAAACACTAGTTTTCACTTGAAAGTTACAACTGATTTTGTCACTTATTAATAAGGGGATTGCTTTACGTAACAAGGAAATTACTTTACGTAACCAAAACTTCCTAAACTAGCCTTCTCATTTCTCCCCTCCACACTACGTTCTCCTCATTTCTTTCTCCTCTCTACCTCCCAGAGAAAACCGAATTTATATGTAACAAGGAAATTGCTTTACGTAACCAAAACTTCCTAAACTAGCCATCTTATTTCTCCCCTCCATACTACATTCTCCTCATTTCTTTCTCCTCTCTACCTCCCAGAGAAAACCTAATTTATAGAAACTTCATCTTCATCATTAATTGGATTTGATTAGAGAGCTTCATTCAAAATTGGAGCCTCAATGCAAATTATAAGACCAAAAAAAGAAACTTAGATCACAATTCATTAGAAATACGTGAAGCTATCAATTAATTAATATAATTGGGAAGAACTGTGAAATCGTTAATACATAATTATAATACAAATCAAGAACACAAAAACTTATATGAGGTGGCCTCATGTATAAGGCCTAGTACCTCGAAGAAGAAAAAGTGGTACCACCAGTTTTCAGGTACCACTTTTTCTTATTTAAGGTATCAGGACTCATGTATGAGGCCACCTCATACAAGAACAATTGAATTCGAAACTGCTTAACGTAACCGATTAATTACTGACGTAAGCATTTTTATCACAATTTTTTTCCCAAAACACCCTTTTAACCTTCACCATTTTCTCTCTCTCCTCTCTGTCCATCTCCACACGAACCCCACCGGACAACCACCCCCACTAGTCCACTCCCCACCCCACTTCCCTATGCAACAACATTAACAGCTACGGTAGAGGACTACGGCAGCCATGCAACATGAAGATAGCAGCCATTAAACATGAAGACAGCAGCCATGGCAAAGGACTACGACCCGGCGAAGGTGGAATTTGGGTGGCAAAAATCACCACACAACCACCACTAACGCCCAGCACAAACCCACCAGCCCCCTCCCCCCTTCCGCTAGACCATCCCGACCCCAATTATTCGACGCTGTCGGGGCTGGGAGAAGAGTGTGGTGTTGGGTCGCTAGTTATTTGATTGCCCTTCATTTCATTTGTTTTACT
>BSSO01007666.1:0-10801 GCA_030267885.1 Mesembryanthemum crystallinum | reverse complement strand
TTATTATTATTATTATTATTATTATTATTATTATTATTATTATTATTATTATTGTTGTTGTTGTTGTTGTTGTTATTATTGATTAAAGAACAATATTGTCATAAAAATCAACATTTCCAACAATCTCCAGCATTCTCCAGCATTCTCCAACAAACTCCAGCATTCTCCAGCAATCAGCAAAAAGTTACAGCATTCTCCAGCATTTCCCAGCATTCTCCAGTTCCAGCACTTTAAAAACCAGCCGTAAAGAACAGACCCTAATTAAGTAATTTGCCACCTTTATTGTAGAGGAGCATTTCATTTTTTTTATGTCTTTTCTTTATTGGTATAATTATGGATTGCTAAACAAAAATTTGTATTTCAAACCAAGTCTTTTAACCTCATCACTCTTTGGAAAAATAAAAAATAAAAGTATAATGGAGTATGTCAACAAATGCATGATCTCTTACATACTATTCCCTCTGTTCCGCGATTAGATTTCAAAAACACCATATTTTTTGTCCCAAAATTAGCTTTTAAAATCAATAAAATCCCATAACTTTCCTATAACACTCCTCCACTAACTCACAAATACAATATAAAATCTACACTCTCTCTATAATCACTCTCTCTCTTTCTATTATTTTATTCTCTCCACTAACTCACAAATACAATAAAAAATATACATCAACTACAAGGGCAAATATGTCTAAAAACACTCACCTAAAATTTTGAGCCCTCTCAATTTATGAAAGCTAATTGTGGGACGGAGGGAGTAGTATTTAATAATTTTTTAATTTTGTTTATGTGTAAGAAATAATAATAAGATTTATTCTTATATTTCAAATTCTAATGCAATTTACTCCTAGTATTCACTTGTTTTGTGACAGCCAAAGATAGCAAGTTTTTTTGCAAACTTTAGGGTATATATGAAGTGAAGTACCACATTTCTTTACTAGTAATTTTTTTTTTTTTTCCAATTTTTGTTCATATTTTTGTTTTACCCATCCTTACTCAGAAATCAAATAAAATTGTTGATTGTTGGGACCATTGAATTGATTACAAGTTATTGTGTTGTTGATCGGTTATCTTGTACTCCCTATCCTATTAATTTTTGTCCAAATTTATCCAATTGTTCTAATTCTAAGATTGTTTCTTGAGATGGGTGCCCATCTTTCCCAAATGGGCAAATAATTCATGTGGCCTCAAATTCATTTGTAACGTTGCCCAGTGGCTTAATGTATATTTGTTTAATACTTTTTTTTTTTTTTACACCAAGGATATCCACCATCTAGAACAGTAACTATTTTCTGCGCAGTATTTGTTTAATATATTGTTAGAACAAATTTGCATATCATATGTTCTTTGGGGCGAATAGTAGATACTAGAATAAACTTTTTGATAGAGTTAAATTATCTAATTAATGGAAATGAAAATTAACCTGTAATACTCTTGTCTTGTGCAACTGAATAACTGTTAGATAATTCAATATAGGGGTGACTTTTACAATTTAGGGGTGATTTCAAATGACTCATGGGTGACTTTTTACAACATAGGATAACTTAATAAAATCACTCTAAGTTGTAAAAACGCTCCCATTTGGCGAAAAGTCACCCCTAAATTGAGTCGCATAATTGTTAGATGGTTTAACCCCAAAACTTACATTAACCTGTTAAAGACCACCTAACTTATTTGAGTAATTAGTTTGGTGTTTTTTTTTTAATTTTCAATACAAAATAAACATTATTCTGCCTATTACAAAAGAACATACAAGCTAGAAGTTAAATTTGAGAATAAGGGTGTGTTCAGTTTGCCTGAAAGTACACGAATCGAACGGCTTGATTTGAATTGAACTGAACTGAACTAAAGGATCTGAATTGAACTGAATTAAACGATCTGAACTCAAATTAATGAACATTAATCTGTGAGAGAAAAAGTATATGGCCTGAATATAATGACCTGAGCTGAATAAAGTGAATAGAACCTAAAATGAAATTTGAGATGATGAAATAAACACACCCTGATACTCAACTTAACTACTATTAATTCCTAATATACAAACACAGAGATCAGTATAAATACAAGATGAAATATGGAGTAATATTTTATTTTATGTGAAAAAACAACGTACATATATATGAGGATCAATGATGAATCAGTGTTCTATACGAAAAAATAACTTCAATAAATCTTTGTCTTTTGCTTATGCTTTTCATATCGTATAATTTGCTATTCCTAGTATATAAAATTAAAAAAAAAAGAAAAAAGAAGTGAATCTTTTGTCCTTGTCCACTCAGTTACTGACACAGCCCTGATGAGAGATGAATATATGGCGTAAACTTGATGTCTGTTTTTGCAAGCAAAGCAAACCAACCCCCTCTGTAGGCTGTACCACATCCTTTTTAAAAAAAAATAAAAAAATAAAAAAGGATTGTTTTTTTAAATTAAAATTCATGTAACAACCCTCTTTGTTTTTCTGTTAAAACTTTGATAAATAAGGGTGTGTTCATTTCATCTTACTCAATTTCATTTCAGATTGTTCAGTTCAGTTCAGTTCAGGTCGTTCACTTCAAAACATACACTTTTTCACTCACAAATTACTATTCATTCAGTTCAGTTCAGGTCGTTCAGTTCAATTCAGTTTAGTTCAGGTACTTTCAGGCGAACTGAACACACCCTAATTTTCATGTAGAACCGTCTAATCATTAGACAATTCATTTTAATGATGGCTTTTTGCAATTTCACAAATTATCATATCAGGCGGACTGATATATCAGGCGATGGTACTGGTGGCCTATAAAATGGTACTGATAAGATAAAAATTTGTACTGACGACCTAAATATTAGAATTACCTTTTTTTTCTCAATCAGTATTACTGTAGTACTGAGTTTTACTTACCCAGTACCACTTTTTGTTTGTCCAGTACTCGCCTGATATATCAGGCCGCCTGACACAAGAGTTATTGTTGCAATTTATGGGCTAATTTTAGCGATTTAGGGTAACTTCTTATAACTTACCGTATTTTCGTAAAATTAACCTAAGTTGTAAAATGTCACTCTGATCTTAAGTTGGCAAAAGTAACCTCTAAATTTGAAAAAGTAGCCCCTGAATTGGGTCGTCTTATAGTTAGACGGTTGGAGAAGAGTGTTACTCAACTTTGATGCCAAAAAAAAAAAAGAAAAAAGAAAAGAAAAAAGTTTTTAAGATTAAAGAAAAGGGAAAACCTTACTATTACCCTTTCTCTCTCTCCTCTATCCCCTTTTGTTTGGTCCCTTGAGTGAGTAGTACCAGCTATAAGCTCATGTTTTAGAGCTTCACTACCCCCAAAACCTCTTCAAACAAAACTCTCATTCTTCTCCAAATTCACTTTCTCTCTCTATCTCTACTTTCTCTCTCTAGGTCTTCTTCATTGTACTCCTTTGTTACCCTTAATGTTTTAAGGGTAAACCCACAAAGATAGCCTTATAAGCCTATTTGATTTCATTATCTTATATACCAGAATTATCAGCTAATTATAGTATTATACTATAATGCCTTGTGAGCTTTGTCTACTACTACTATGGCAGATGGTTTAAGCTAAATTGTTGGGTAAGTTTAATTTCTCTTAATTAATTAATTAATGTATACATTATTTGCATGAAATGCTTTCTTTCTTGTCTAAATGGCACATACTTTGAGGTTTATATCTCCTCAAGAATCGAGTTCTCAACTTCAAGGTTGGGTGACGATATTCCTAATCATTTAAGTATTTTTTTTTGTTGAATTTTGCAGTTTTTATAAACACATATAGCCTTAATTTATCACCCTAGCTAGCACAACAATTTCCTTGCAAGTTTTCTTCTTAAATAAGATATAATTAACTAAATTATTTAGATGCCAACTAAATAATTACTTTTGTAATTAGTTGATGTTACTTAATTTGACTTGTTATATGTTGGATCCTTTTTGTTTTTGATTGTGATATGTAGGTCATTGCAAAATGGTGGTGAAGATGAGCTTATTAAGCACTTTCTGTTTTGCTTGCTTTCTTCATTGAGGAGAGAAGAAGACCACCTTTGGCAACCAATTAAATTTCATTAATTTTTTCTTTTAATTTTTTTGGGGGAGGGTTCATCTTTCTTTTATTGCACCTAAAGGAGGGAGAAAGACTAAAGAAAAGAGGCAAGTGCCATTAAACTTAGTTATTATAACTCCTCTTTTTTTTTTTTATTTTTCCCTTAGCAATTGACAAAATTAATTAATAAGGGGAGATAAAAGAAAGAAAAAACAGTCCTAGGAATTTAAGACCCACCCCAAAAAGAGAACATGTTCCTCTGATCTTTTCTTTGTGTCTTGTTGTTTGCCCTCCACAATATAATTCCCTTTTGGTCTCTTTTACATTACATTATATTCTCCAAGCACACAAATTAGAAAGGGCAAAAGGGATAAAAAAAAAAAAAAGATAAAAGAAATAGTTGAAAAAATGGAACTCACAAGTCAAGAAGCTGAGATCCCAATGCCTTTAAATAGTGCCTATGGTGGTGGAGTCCCCCATGGTCATGGTCATATGACCCATCACCATCAACATCATTATCATCATAATCATCATCATCAGAAGCAACACCAACAAGACCCACCATTATCATCATCAACTACATCATCCCATAACCATAACATCATCCCACCACCACCACCATCAACAACAACCCACAACACCTCCAATGGGGTTGGTACCATGCCCTCCTCCACCAATGGCGGCACTCCTGCTGGTACTGCTGCAGCCGCCCTTGATTTGGAGGGCGGCCAACAGCACCAGCAAGTGCCGCCCTATGATAACAATAGAGATTGTAACCCAAATTCAAACTCTGCTTCTGCTGATGTCGCAGTAGTGACACCATCAGCAGCAACAAAGACTAAGCTGGTGATAAGATACAGGGAGTGTCAAAAGAACCATGCAGCCGCAATGGGAGGGAATGCCACAGATGGGTGTGGGGAGTTCATGCCAAGTGGTGAAGAGGGCACCCTTGAAGCCCTCACTTGCTCTGCTTGCAACTGCCACAGGAACTTCCACAGGAAAGAAATTGAAGGTGGTGGTCAACATGATCAAGATCATCAACATCATCATCAAGGTGGTGATCATCATCATCAACAATATTACCCTCCACCTTCACATCACCCCTTTAATTACCATCCTACCCCTCACTCCCACCACATTGTAAGGGCTAGGAAGGGCTTTTTGGGGTACCCTACAGGAGGAGTTGGAGCAGGGGCAGCTGTGAATGTGATCCCTGTGTCAAGGGCAGTACCACTCAACAACATACCCTACCAAGTGGGGCCTGGGGCCGCAAGCGGCCCATCGGATGATCAGTCCGATGATCACGATCACGATCACGATCATCGTAATCATCATCATCATCATCATCACCATCCTCCTCAACAGCTGGTGAAGAAGAGGTTCAGGACAAAGTTCAGCCAAGAACAGAAAGAGAAGATGCTGGAATTTGCTGAGAAAGTTGGGTGGAAGATTCAGAAACAAGAGGAAAGTGTGGTGCAACAATTCTGCCAAGAAGTTGGGGTTAAGAGAAGAGTTTTGAAGGTTTGGATGCATAACAACAAGCACACTTTTGCCAACAAGATCAACAACATCAACAACACTACCACCACCAGCATCAACCCTCCCAATTAACTAATTAATTGCACCCATTATTACATTATTATTGCTAATCATGTTGATGATGGTTATCATAATTCTCCTTGTTATATGATTTTTTTTTTTTTTTTTGTTATTAATTAAGTATTGAGACCTTTGATCTTGATGGGAATTGCTATGCTTTCTCTTTGTTGTGTTTATATATTATAGAGAGAGAATTAACAATAATGTTTGTAGATGGGGATCATGTCATGTAGATGTAGGACAAAAATACTAGATGGAGGTTGATGTTGATCTTTTGCTTGATACTACTTATTATTACTATGATTTTGGATTCTTCCATTAATATGAGCTTTTCATTTTAATCACATAAAGTGGTTACCAATGTAGGAGCTAGTCATATCAATTTTCTTTTCTAGCTTTGACCTTTTCAGGATGTATCATGTTGGTTATTAATTAATATATAAAGCTTAATTATGATTTGATATGCTAACTAACTTGGTCCATAAAGAGTGTACCAGTAAAATGACTTGACTTTCCCATGCGCTTATTGCCATATTATTATGATTGATTAGTGTTTTTGCTTTTCTTCAAGCATTATTAATGCATGCTCCTATGATCTATCATAAACTTCTTTTGGATGCCAATCACTCCCATAATAAATACTAGTGAGGTCAAACTTATATTAGGGTGACATAAGATAGTTTAACGGTGGTACAAAATAATTTAGGAGTGACATTGAAAGTCTTTTAAAAGTTATCTGATTTAAAATATCTTAAAGCAATAGATAGCAATTTCGAGATGACATAAAACAATTTAGAACTAATGTATACCTGAGACAAGTACATAAGAGAATTTTTGGAAAATCTTCCAAGGGGTGTGAATCGGAAATGAAAAGACCAAACCAAAATCAAAACTTTCACCCCTATCTAACTAGGTATTTGAGTATTGGAAAGATGTATGTTATTGTAATTGGACAGATGAATGTAAGGGTACTTAATAATGGTAAAGATACCACACTCGGAAAAAAAAAAAAAAAAAAAGTAAAGATAAAATAGGAAAGCTTTCAATATATAGAACAACTTGTACAGTACAAAGTTTCTTTTTGTAAAAGAACATTGAACTGTTTAAGAAGGAAAAGAGGGAATTTCTTTTTTTCTTTTTTTTTTTTTGGACATAATTTTTGAGGTGCAAATATAGAAACTTTCATTTTAAGCTACGTATGTCCAGCCTATAATAAAATTTACTATATTTATGTTACATTGGCCAAACTTTATTGGTACTTAGTATAATAACGTAAAGAAGGTCCCCTATTTCCTAAAGGTTTCTTTGATTATCAATCTGTATTCATCTAATTAGTTCATAGTATTGGGTTAAAACTTAAAAGAACTCATTATTGTTCTCAAAATTATGGAAACAATGGGTGGGGGTAATTATAACATTTCAACAAAAATACTTTACTATTTTAAGCCATGATAAGATTTTAGAGAAACAACAAAAATGGATCATGACAAGATTTTAGTGAAACGGAGGGAGTAGTTTATGTAAAGCCTCCCCTTTCGTATATGCACCAAAGCAGAGATAATGACTGCCATTATTAGCGGATGGACTCCCCTTTGCTTGCAGGAATGAAGGCTATATTATGGTCGAGCTGGAAGTAGATTCGGAGGCGTTGATTCAATTGCTTTAAGAATCGAACCGCTTCCTCAAGTGTCTTCGATCTGTGTTTCACTTAGTCGATCAACAGATCCAAAATGCTTATGAACAAAGAGGGATGGACTGTTAAAATCAAAAGCATTGTTATCGTGACAGAAATAGGGATGCAGATTGGCTTGCAAACTTTGGGAGTTAATTAACAAGAAAGGCTTATATATTAAGATCACATCTCCCGGTGAACTGTGCTGCGTAAAATTTTAAGAGATCAGAAGATGTTATTAGGAGTTAATTGGCCTAGGATGGTTTCAATTCATATTACTTAGATTTTATGGCTTAGGGTTCTCCCACACTTTAGTTCCTCTTTTTAAGCTTTTAAGATTTTTATATTAGTAGAAATTAAATAAAGTTTCGGTTTGTATGTATGTAGCTTCACATGATTGAGAATATTATTCCATTTCTCATTCTAATCAATTTTAAGGCATTAATATGGTGATTTTCACTTTACAAAATTAGTAGTAATATACTGTAATAAATTAAGATTAGCAAGTCAATCTACAACATTATATTATTGGCCTCACGGATTGCGCAACACCATTAATATTGAAGAATTATTATATGAAGTAGTTGAAGTTTCAAAGAGTTGGGTTTTCATTCGAATCCGCAACACCACTTTTGAATTAACGACACTTTTGAATTGATCTCAAGAATGAACCAAAAAAATTAAGTCACTTAGAACTTTCTAGATATTACTGAGCTTGTTCTTTATCCTGTGCTAAAGGATAACGGCCAAATATTCAAAATTTTGAGATGTTACATATGAGCATTAGTACAATGCAATAAATATGAGAACATTTGTACTTGTTTCCTTGATGTAGAGTTTGATACAAGAATTAATTCTAGCTATGCAGTACTGCCCTTGCAAATATCAATTACTCTATTTCATTTCAATTTGTTACAAGGCTTCTAACGGCTTTTGGCGGTTGTAAGGTGACTTTACCTTAAAGTTTGAACCATAATGGAGTATTATTTAACATAAAGAAGTTAATTACAAATAAATTCAAGACATTTTTATTTGTCGATATGAAACAAATTAACCTACTTTAGTTCAACAGTATTTCATTTTATATTTGTGTAATCCATATCTCATTTTGTATTCAGTTTTTGCACCAAAATATATGCTATTCATTCTCATTGATTGGCCATAACAAATTTGTAGTACATCCCCTTTCTCTTTTGAGTATGTTATAGTTGTCTAACTTGCTTGTATTGTATAATATAAATTAGGATATGATTATAAGCTATAATCTCCATAACAATGCTAGGTTTATCTATTGGATAACCTACTCACTAGGCATTATTAATTTTGTACAAAATTAGATGTTTTTATAACCCATATATAGTTTTATTAGTCCATATCAAATGGGTAGATAACCCACTGGGTCAAAAAGGTTATTCCATAATCTCCAAGTTCCAAAACCCATCTCGAGGTAAGTGGAATCCAAAACTACTTCAGATACTAGGCTCCAGCAAATTAACGTGTACATATAGTTCTCCACTCACCCCACCCAAATATCTTATATCATCTGTCTTCTGCTGATTAAATAGGATATATGGCGACCAAAGAGGTGGTTTGCCTACTAGTAAATAAGTTATAGCTACACACCAGATCAGGGGTTCAAGCCTCCTAGGGAGCATCTACACGAATTTATTCGGGGAATACTCGAGGTCGTGCATTAGGATGTACCCTTTAACTTAACTTAACTTAACCTAACCTAACTTAACTAAACTAAACTAAATTTAAATTAACTTAATCAAAACTTGATATAATAATAATAATAATAATAATAATAATAATAATAATAATAATAATAATAATAATTATTATTATTATTATTATTATTATTATTATTATTATTAGAGAGAAATAAAATGATGGGTAAGTAAGCAATTCAATTCAACGTCATTAAAATTATGATTTTAGTTCTTTGTTTATGTATGTATACACTTTTACAGCTTTAATAATAATATTATTAATAAGAAAAAATTGGGTTTAACCATTTTTAATAGTAGAGTATTTAAAAACAATCACCTTTGTTATAACTTTTTTAAAATAAGCACTTTAAATGTTACACTTTATTGATTATAGCCACCTGTGGCAAATCCCTAAGAAACATTATTTTTTCTTCACCTTTTACCCTTATCTAATTTTTTTACAATTTCATTTAAAAAATAACAAAAAAACCAAAACACTTTTTCATTTCCTCCACCATCGTTGACCTTAACCTAACAGGTTGAAAGAGTGTTTGATTTTTTATTTTTTATTTAAATGAAATGGGAAACAAATTAGGTGAGGGTAAAATGGGAAGAAAAAATGTCTAGGTGGCTATATTATGTGAAATGCAACATTTAAGGTGGTTATTTTAGAAAAGTTATAATAAAGGTGGTTATTTAAAAACACCCTATTATTAAAGGTGGTTAAACCCAATTTTTTTAATAATAATAATAATAATAATAATAATAATAATAATAATAATAATAAATTAACATTAACTTAATTTAAATAAATTAACTTAACTTAACTTAGCTAAACTTATTGTGACTGAACTGAACTGAACTTATTGTGACTGAACTGAACTGAACTTATTGTGACTGAACTGAAACTTATCACAATAAGTTGAAAAGAACAGGCCCTTAACCACGCCCAAAGAGGAAGGGTGCAAAAAAAAAATAAAAAAAAATAGGACATATGGTGTGTGCGCTGATAGCAATCCCAATAAGGATGTTGCACAGGCACGGAAACGTGATATGGGAATGTGAAAATAGAGAAATGAGGAAAATCAAATTCTATGCCCAATAATTTTTAAACACATAATGTATCAAAACAAGTGTCGTTTTTGGTTTCAAACATATACCGGATACGGACACGTAACCTTTCTAGAATTATCCGTGCATCATACCTAATTGGTCAAATACATAACACCCCTCCCCTCCCAAATAACTTATGACAATAGAAATTTTGCATTGTGTCCATTAGGAAGAGTAAAGAAAGGACGAAAGAGACAAGTCAATTAGAGAGACTGACTTTTATGTTATGACAATCACCTCACCTCACCTCACCTCTATAAAATTCACAAGTCTGAAGAAACAAACAAGAAAAGAAAGGGTAACGATTTGCACCAGTACTTATTATTGACTATTAACAACAACTCTCATTTATTTCATGAACCCACAAAATGAAATACATAATGCTTTCTGAGCAAACATTAAATTTACACAGAGGAGAGAGAAAATAAACGTAGTGTACTTGCTTGCATGGCAGGGTAATGCAAAATTCAAAATTAATGCAAAATGCTTTAATTTGGCTGTTATCAATATTTATACTCAGAATAGTACTCTCTCTATATATAAGTAACATCCCGCACATTGCATGAACTCAATTAATACTAACCGAGTTTTATGCGTTACCACAATTCACATGTTTTGCCAACATAAAAAATGTACTATTTATTTAGGGTATGGTTGTCAATTCATTATTT
>BSSO01007665.1:0-10801 GCA_030267885.1 Mesembryanthemum crystallinum | reverse complement strand
TGCACGGGTCTTTAAGAATAAAGTTGGAGGGAGAGATAAAATATTATATAAATGGAATAATACTTACCTTTTTTCAAAAAAAATATTATATAAAAAATACATGTCTATTCGATGTCATAAGTCATATATATATATACAATTGCGCCTAATTAATTATTCATAGAAGAAAATAAGTGAAAATCATGAATAACTGTGTACATCTTATTTATCATTTAACAAAAAGTTATTGTTAAAGTCATATGGATCCCTGAAATATTTTAACAAATTCCTTATGGGAGGAAATTAAAATAGGAACTACAAATAAATAAATAAATAAAACAAAAAGTCAAAATAAAAATAGTACATTTTATTTTCTTTATTATTTTATTTTTTATGTGACAAACATGCTCCATAGTAAGGCTATGATTGTTTCAACTGAATAGCGTATAATTTCACTTAACTGAATGATTATTTCAAAAGCTGAAAGGATTCGACTTTTTTGGGTAGATATGATAAGAATGCCATTGTATTTTTCATTTGCTTAATGGCACTTAACGATTCTTTATATTATGTAAAGAGTTCCATAATCAATACAGTCTATATACATTTTACATTGGATTTATTAGTAAACAAAAGATATGGTATATATAGTGACAGGTAATGATAATTGAGGAGTATATGCACATATTAAAGGGTTCGTACACAAAGAAAATAAATAATAAAAAAAAGCAACAAAAGTGAGATATAAAAATGTCTTTGATTGGCTAATTGACTCTTTTATTTTTAATTTTGTGAGCTCCAATTAAATCTTTGTATTTAAATGACTATTTTTTGAGTAGTTGTCTTCCGCAATAATATTTTGCTATGATTGTTCTTGGTACATTTATAGGGTTATCCCTTAAGATTTTGGTAGGTGTTATATAAAGAGAGTGATTAGAAATAATAATTGATAGTTTTTGGCTTTTAATTGATATTTCTATTTAAAATAATTGCTAGGCATAAACACATAGTGTAAGCATTATTTGATTTTTAGGATGTTTATATACAGTACATTGGCATTATTTATTACCACTTGAAATTGATGTTGTATAGATATTATTTCGCCTTTTTTTTCATTTGCTATCTGCATTGTAAGTGTAGATTTTTAATTGTCTAATATTTTTCAAAAAAATTTTTTTTATTCATTTTACCAAATTAGATTGATGAGATAATTTGTTATATATATGTTTCCTTTTTTGATTTCTTAATTTGATGGTAGTTGGTTGCTTTGAATGATTGTTGCCTATTTTGTTATTCATTTTGAATTTTGAAATGGCAATTTGGAAGGAGTGAACCACATTGTAGCATTTGTGAAATGGAACTCTCTCAAGCATCCGCCTAAGCACCTACATTCAATTAATATATATATATATATATTGACACCGATTCACACTATAGTGTCATCTTGCGCCACATAAAACACATAGGGACATTAGGGTTTTTAATCACCCTAGGTAGGCTTAAGTAGAGTAGCTTGAGTCCCACAAAAATAATAATAATAATAATAATAATAATAATAATAATAATAATAATAATAATAATAAAAATAAAAAAATAAAATAAAAAATAGAGTAGCTTGATTAGCCACTATCACTCATCTTAGGCTATTAGCAGTCAACCGAGTGTAGACTTTTGGGTAATTAATGGGCCAACTCTTCAAACTTGTTATTGGGTCAATTCGACCCGTATGTAATTCATGTTCCATTTCTTGGTTTGTTCCAAGCCGAATCCATCAACACATCTAAGCATATTAGATCCAAATCCCAGTGTTAAATCTGGTATCAATAGGCAGAGAAAAAGTATATCCACACTCAGTACAGTGTAATTACGATAGTCTAAAAATTGGGTTAATAAAGGCTACTTAGAAAAATAAAGAAACACACAGTTATGTATGATTAGCGTATTTCAGGGGTTTCCCACGTTTAGTTTTTAGATTGACTGTGCGTTCCCATTTTATTGCCAATAGTTCGTCACATATTAAAATCCTAAAATTGAGGATGCCAGACATTTTTGACATCAGTCCATCTCTTATCACGCAGGTTGATATATCAGGCGAGTAGTGGGCAAACAAAAATTAATATTGTGTAAATAAAAATTACTATTGGATTGGTACAGGGTAACCAAAAAGTAATACCATTTTTTAGGTCATGAATGCTAATTTTTGGGTCACCAGTACCATTTTATAAGCTATTAGTAGTTTAGTACTATCCGCCTAATATATCAGACGGCCTGATATGATATTTTGTGTTCTGACATTTTATTTATGTCGTTCCATAATACTTTTTTTTGGGAGGGGGGATTGTAACAGGTAAATGGTGCTCTCAGAAGCACATAGCATAGATGCTCCATATGAATCTGTGTTTATATCCTATGAATCTGTACCATAGGATAATTACATATGAATCTCTGTTACTCCCTCCATTCTCTAAAGAAGGCGTCACCTTGTTTGCAGAACGGAGGGAGTAATATTTTATAAATCTATAATGATTTTTTTTTTTGTTTTAAAAAAAAATATATTTTTACAGAACTTACACTTATGAATTTGTAGTTATATTGTTCTGAATCTATACCATATAACTATGAATCTATAGTCAAAATCAATTTTTTTTTTCAGTTTTCAAGAAATATAATTATTTCATAAAGAAAATAAAAAAATTAAAATTTTATGTTTCAACCAGTTATAAATTCTCGTTCATAAATCTACGGTATAGTAGTTTAAAAAAAAAATTTATAAAAAAAAAATATTTCTTTTATTAGGCGCGTAAAGTCCGCGCGCGCGGACCCGCGCACGCGTGTAGGGGCTCCCTGTAGCACCTAGTTGGGTACTCTTGAGAGCATCCAAAAATTGCATCAAAACTGGGGCCATGTCAACCACCTAGCAAGTAATAGGTTGTGTCTATGATGTTCTTCCTTTTCTTGATACATGTAAATAGACCTCAAATGAATGATTCGAACCGATTTCACTTTTAGGCGTATTTGTGTGGGGTTAGGGTCTGTTATTTTCGTCTTGTTTTTGTTGGAACCCAACATTTTCCATCAAATCCCATCAACTTCCAACAATCTTTAACAACCTCCAGCAATTCCCAGCAAATACTAAAAAATTTCCATCACTTTAGAGTCACAAAAATCAACAATCTCATCATTCTCCAGCAAACTCCAGCAATCGGCAAAAAGTTCCACAATTCTCCAACATTCCCCAACATTTTCCAGCATTCTCCAGTTCCAATACTCCAGTAAAAACCAGACGTAAAGAACATATCTTTATAGCGGTTTCTAAATTAAATATTAGTTCAATTGTGGGTTTAAATCAAATTAATTCGATTCATATCATATTCGAGTTTATTATCAATATACTTCCTCTGTTGCATTTGGTTTGCAATGTTTTGACTTTTGAGGTCAAACTTTGCTAATAATGTCCATCTTAAATCAGAAAATATAGAAAATAAATTTATGTTGATATATTTATTGGTGGATTCATCTTGTAAACACTTTTAAACTTTTATTATTTTATACTTTTTTTTTATAACATATAAAAACGTAAAAGGGTGAGCAATATTCAAAATAAAAGAATGCAAAAATCCAAAATATACAAATAAAATGAGACAAAAGGAGTATGTATTAACTATTAAGCTTTTTATCACAACAACAACGGTGTAGTATTATTAAGCTTCTTATCTTCATATATGTGGAAAAACATTTCGAATCATGTTAATAGATTTCAATTCGAGCCAAACATGATGAGTAATTTAATTTAAAACTAGATTAAAGTCGGCCTGACCAAATCTAGAGTCTAGACTAATTTCATTTTAAATTAGACAATCTCCTCTGAAAATTTTCATTTTCTTGTTGTTTACTCTTCCATATGGATGAATGAATGAATGCAATTTACACACATCTTCTTCGTGCCCCATTGTTTCTGGCCTTTTTCTGTAGTAGTTTTTGTAATCTAGCTACGCCCACCATTTTCACTTCCAGTAATATTTAGACACACAAACATATCCACTTTGCCAAAGTAGTCAAAGATCAACATTCAAAGAACACAACAAAAAACAAAAAGTAAAAATTGTTGGCTGGCTCTAACCTTCACTGAAAGGTTATTAACATTGTTAAGTTTATCAATTTAAAACTAGGAGCCAACAATTACAAGTATATATATTACAGTTGCTGCATTTTTAACATCTATAGTTCTAAACTTCTATACTAACCATAATCTTCAAATTTGGCAATCTCAGTTTCTCCAATGGATCTTATGTGCATCAAATCCCCTGCTTCAAAGGGTAATCTCAAGTTTCATTTTTTTTTTTTTTTTTCTTCTACCTATTTTTATTTTATTTTATTTATATATACATTTTTTTTTTTGAAAATTACTTTTTGTTTCATGGCAGGAATTTACATTAGCAATACAGTGGGTCCATCTGGTAATTTTGCACCTCAGAAAAAATTCAGTTTGCCATGCTTTAAAAAACATTTCATTGAGCTGTCATGGATCAAGAGAGAAGAATTTGGCAGCCAGGGACTTTTTGGCCAAAATCCCAGATCCATAACTTGTAAGTCCATTTAAATTTTCTTTTAAGTAATAATTTCCATTTTAATTTCTCCCTATATTTACCATGACCAAATTAATTAAAGATTTGCTTAATTGTTTTTTGGTGACTATTAATTAGGTGTCAAGAAGAGGACTAATGGGGAATTAGTAGTGAAAGCATTTACAGAGAAGCAGGAGGCTCTGGTGGTTAAATCATGGAATGCCATGAAAAAGAATGCTCCTCAATTGGCTCTTAAATTCTTCTTAAGGTTAGTTAATTAATTAACTTAATTACAACTAAGATACAAGAAGATTTTTATATCTGTAAATTTTTGATCTTAAGGTAAAAATATATTTCAGGGTTTTTGAGATTGCACCAACAGCAAAGAAACTGTTCTCTTTCTTAAGAGATTCTGATGATCATGTTCCTTTGGAAAAGAACCCAAAGCTCAGAGCACATGCCTTAACTGTCTTTTCCATGGTGATTAGCAAAATATTTTATTTGTGAATGTTTTTTAGTAGTAATTAGTGAGTAGTTAATCAAACTCATTGTTTTGTTTGTTTTGGTGGGATCAGACTTGTGAGTCTGCTGTTAATTTGAGGAAGGCAGGAAAAGCAACAGTGAGAGACTCAAACTTGAAGGATATGGGAGAGCTGCACTACAAATATGGGGTAGTTGATGAACATTTTGAGGTAAATTAACCAAATCCCATATTTTTCCCTTTTGTTCAAAATTTAATTTTCTTTTTGTTGCAAATAAAATAAAATAGAAAAACAAAAAAAAAAAAAAAACTTAATTTAGCAAAAAGAACTAGTAGTATTCATTTACACTAAGATGGTAGGTATCTTCTTATGAGATCAATTTGTCCCTCAATTTCATCGTCCCTCTACTGTGAAGTTGAGGGTTCGATTCCCATAAGGGCCTGTTATTTTCGACTGAAACTTATTAGAACTAAACTTATTAAAATTGAACTGCACTGAACTGAATGAATAGTAATCTGTGAGATAAAAAGTAAGTTGCAGGAATTGAACTGAACTGAAACTTATGTAGAAAAGTTGAAAATAACATGCCCTAAGTCTTTGTCCCTATCTAATTAGACTATATAGATAGTAGTGTGAATTTATTTATGTTTATATTGTATTTGGATATACAGACGTAACGCAATGTATCAAGGCTAATTTGTAACTATATATATTCTTATAATTCTTGAGAATCACTCAAGGAATGAAATTATTTGTACTTTCAAAGTAACACTAAGATGGTTACTGTGTCTGAAAGGTGGTTAGATTTGCATTACTGGAAACAATAAGAGAAGCAGTACCAGAAATGTGGTCAGCTGAGATGAAGGAAGCTTGGAAAGAAGCCTATGATCAGTTAGCTGCTGCTATCAAGGAACAAATGAAGCCTCCAGCTCCAGTTTATTCCTCTGTAGTTTCTTGAAAACTGCATGAAATTTAGACACGTCAAAGTAAGCCTTTTCGCATTATAAATTAGGTGCGAGTCAGCTACATGGATTACCAAATCGAGAAGCTCTGATAAACGTTTAAAATATGATATCTATCGTCTACTAGTTTTAGATTAGGTGTATGTTTAAATTCTGATTATTTCGAGTTAGAATGTAACAGCAATTTTGTTTAAGCTAGTTTGAAATGTGACACTTGTGTATATTATGCTTGATAATATATAAATGAGAAAGGGGCCTAGAATGTCTGGCAAGTGACTAACATTGATTGTTTCTTGGATCAGTTTTTCCCTGGAAATGTTATCTGAAATCTGATAGTGAAATGTATATCTCTGTCACTCTTCATAGGTAGTCAGTATCATGCAAAAAATAAGGTTTAAAGATGGTGGTAGATGATGTAAATTTGTCCAATGACTTGTAGTTGTCCAGTGACCAGTAATGATCTTCTGGAAAATACTTTCTTGCTAGCAACAAATATGAAATGTATGGTTTTTGGGCTGAAAAGTGCCTGCTTCTGTCAAGGATAAAGTGCATTGAAGCAGAACACCAACATCTAGGGTCATGTATTGAGGACCCAATTGAAAATGATATGTATTGCATCTTCTGTGACAAGACTTGCTAGTTACTAGCTTGAATAGAACCCAGCAAAGGCCTTGTTCAGATGAAGACAAGTTGAATTTGTTCAGATGAAGACAAGTTGAATAATGCCATTGTATTATCACCTGGAGATAAACATATGGATAGAGTTTTCAGGAATAGGGGTGAGCAAACTGCATACCCGATCAATTTTTGGGGAACCGGTTGTTTCTAAAAATCGAAACCGGTCACAACCGGTTCTACAAAATTTGGAACCGAAACCTATGGGAACCGATTCCAATATCGGATGCCCTATTATTTGCTAAAATTAGTAGATAATTTTGCATTTATCAATAAATAAGTATATTAACAAATTTTTCATTTACAATTACCAGCACAAATATGAATTTCAAAATCAAAAATTGCAATTCTTGAGAATTAAACGTTAAATGAATCACTTATAGATTTAGGTTTTAATTTTTTGAATGTTACAAATACATTTACCTTTTAACCAACACACCTACTAACTCAATGTTAAATTAACAAAAAAAAAAAAAAATACCGGATTACTAATATTTGGAATCAGACCAGATGAGACAGGTTTTAGATCCGACCCACCGGTTCCATACCAGTTTTGTATCTGATTTTGGGTACCCCGTTTCTTTGCTCACACTTAGCTGAATGTGCGTTTCAGCCTCAGAAATCAAAATTAATGGCCTGGTTGGTAGGTGGGTAGCTAGTTGGTACGCCCATCGGCCCAACAAGCACACTGAAGCAGTGAGCCTGAAGCGGTGGCGCAAACATACACAAAAATGATGCTGCATCTGCAGCCACTTGCCGGCGCCACCGCGCCCATGCACGTGGCATTCCCCTTCATATCACGTGCCAACCATACGTGGCTCCATCTCCCCCGTCCAATTCATTCCCGTCAATCTCAGCCATTGGATTTCGGCCGTCAAAGGCACCCCTGCTTGGTGCATAGCCGATCACTCTCGCCGGCCCGCTGTGCTAATGGCCCTGCATTTGATCTTCGAAGTGGGAAATCGTAATTCTCTCTCTCTTCTGAATTTTGCTTTAATTTCATTGCTTTTTTTGTTTTTTAACTGATTTGCTCTGTTTGTTTTTCTTTGATCTTGATATGAAGTAAAACAAACTGTTTGGAACTGCAATTATTTGAATTGTGATTTGTGACTCAGTTGAATGAACTGGGCAAAATCATTTCTTTGATGTTTTTCTTTTTGGGGTTTCAGGAGGGTTGGAAAGTGATTTTGGGTATAATGGGAATTCAACAACATTTTGGTTAAAAGTCACCCCTCCCACCAACTTTGCTGTGGCATGTTGGTTTGGAGCTTATGCTCACCCAACATACCCAGGTTCAAAGGTTGGTATGCGAATTTGCGCAGGTGATCGTGGTGGTAAATGGTGGTGGTGTTGATGATCATGATATGATCAATTCATAAAGTCACCCCTCTCCTCACAAGTCACAATTGAGTGATATAAAGCTCAATTTTGGAAATTCCTTGTTGGGATTTTTTGTATCAATTAAACTATGAAGGCTGTGCAGTTATTTATACCCAATTGAATATGGCATGCTCTTTGAGGATCATGAGTGGCAGGTTTTTACTTTGAATGTGATTGCTGAATTGTTGATGCTTGATTACAGTATGTTTGATTGTGTATTGATCTTTCTATTCGGAATTCCAGAATGAGCGGTTTTGTGGAAGTTGAGTTCAAAGTACGCGACTATGAATTGGATCAGTATGGTGTTGTTAACAATGCTATCTATGCAAGTTATTGTCAACATGGTATGTACAAAACCCTGCTTCATGCATTGAGTAATTAGAATGTTGTGGTTTGCTTTAATTTTTTCTTTTATAGGCTCCTCATGCAACCTTTTTTGGAAGGTATGAAAGAACTGTAGTTTACTAATATACAATGTATAGCGCAAAAAAAGATCCTCAGAACCCACCTTGTAGTAAGGGTTGCTTGGAATTTAGGGCACCAATAATACGATATAATCTGGAAGAGTAAGGGAAAATTTTCAAATAGTATGGAAGATAATGTCTAGTTTTAGAGTTGCCAGCCATAACATAAGGTACAGAAGCTTGAAGTCAATAGGAAGGTGAAGAATTCTTTATGTTTCTGTTAGTTTCTTACTTTAGGAGTAATATACTAAAACAAACCAACGATTTCATAATCAGAGCTGTAGAAAGGTAGACCAATTAGTTTGACAAGGATCACCTTTAAAGATGTATTCTGATGTTTCGTCCGTACAGACTGATAAACTGGAGTATTCCTCTGGATATACCCAAAGTAAGCTGTAACTCTGTTCTTATTTAATGATAACTTTACAATTTACCCGGAGTCAAAAGAAGAAAAGATAGGAAAAGAAAAAACCTACAGTGAATCAGTAAAACTGCTCGTCTAGCTACTAGCTATGTTAACATTCTGCTGCTACTGCCTGAAGATTCAAGCATTTCTGTCTTCACAAAGAAAAATTTTCTGTACAAATTCCAAAATTAAGCAGAGTCTCCTTTGATGAACTATGAATTAAATCTCAAAATCTCGCTTGCAGTTAGAGCCGGCAAGAATTAGCTAAAACTACAAGCAATTGAAGTTGCCACACCTACATCAAGAAATACATCCAGAAAATGAAAAAACCGTCGGCTGAAGAGAATATATGAGTCAGTTCAATATAGGTATACCATCACTCAAGCATATCCATGGTAGTATGGAATTGACTTAATGGGAGCAAGGCTGAAGATCCACCTCTAAAGGTGGGTAGCCTTAACCGGATGTGTTTACATGTAAGCTCAAAAGCTGTTCCCATCCCCGTCAGGGGAGCTGGACCAATAGTTCTACTCCTAGGACTTTTGTTTCAGTATCCTTTAAGTTTATAATCTTTGCTGGTAGTGATTAAAGAAGGGAAGAAGCTAAAGGGAAACACTGAAATCGATCTCAGTGTCCTCTAAAAACGGATAACTAGTTACAAATCCGACCAATGGCGCTGAATATATGTAAGGGAAATCTCTCTAAAAGCTCCTACAGCTTTGGCCCATAAGGAAGCCAGATACACCACGCTGTCCCAAACTAAATCAAGTGGCCTATCAACCCCGTTAAAGATCCTAGAGTTCTGCTCCAGCCACAGGCACCAGAAGATCGCCATACAAGCACACCTCCATAGCATCTTGTGCTCGTTGCCTCTCCCCAACCCAACATATCGACCCTGAAGGTGTTGTAAAATAGTAGCAGGGCAAACGAAGCACTCCCACTGACACTAAATAACTTGGTCCACATGGTATTAGCAAAATCACGGTGCAAAAACAGATGTAAAGCCGTCTCACTCAAGTGGTGGCACATCACACACATGTCCGGCGACAGAACCCACCCGGGTCTACACCGTTGTAGCAAATCATGAGTGTTCAGCTTACCCAGTGGCCAGTACCAAGGTCCACATAAAAGCACACACCTTCGAAGATTCCATATGAAATTAACAAGAAGGAACTGAGGGTAATGAGAGGGAAGACCAAGACAGTGGGGGAAGGACTTACTGGAAAAAAACCTAAGAAGAGTTCCCCACCTAGACCCACGAGTCATCCATAGAAAGATGGTTAGTGTCTAGTACATTGAGAAGGGAGGTGAGTTCCTCCACCTCTCTATCATGACGTGCTCTTCTTAATTGGAGGTCCAAAGAATCACTGTTGCCACAAAAGAAGCTAGCAATCGGTGCATTATGGAGAGTAGATAGCTGGCAAACCCAAGGGTACATAGAAGAGGAGCTATCACCCTTCCACACATCCTTCTAGAACTGAACCTGACTCTTGTTACCCACATTGACCATGACCAGATGAAGGGAAAAAGTAGATACATGAGATATGAACTTCCACGGGCAATAGGAAACTACAGCAGAAAAAAAACCTAGTTTGAGCCCCCACATAATTGGAATTGGGTTGATATTTCAATATAGTAGCAACAATGGGAAGTTGAGTTGATTTTTCAACAATTAGCAACTAAAAGAAATGCAACTATTGTCACATTGAGAATTATGAATCTCTGATCCTTTAAGAATTCAATTTGAGTGAGAGATAGGGAAATAGATAGTCAGAAGAAGAATCTGATGTGGTACATTTTGCCTTTCTTTACTCGTTTATCCTTGGAAACTGCACAATCACGAGGCTCTTTAAGTGCTTGTTTGGTTAATATAGGAAGTGGAACTTCC
>BSSO01007664.1:0-10802 GCA_030267885.1 Mesembryanthemum crystallinum | reverse complement strand
TAATAGGAAGATTATAGCCAATAAAAACCAATAAATTAGAGAATAAAAACTGTTTATTATTAATTAATACATAATAATTCTGAATTTTGGAACTTTAAATTCCAACAATATGTACCAGTGAGTGGGTGATGAAATGTGTTAGCTATAGAGGTGATGAGCTCTTATGAATTATGGACATTTTTCTATGTGAAAGCTCTTGGATGAACTAACCTAATACTCCATCCATATATATATATATATATATATATATATATATATGAGTATATGGTAATTTTCTTGGTCAAAAATATTTCCCAAATAGTGTCTAGATACATAAGAGTTTTACGTAAACTAGGACTTTAATACATAATTGACATAAAATAGCCAAATATTTAGGAGATAGGATATGAGATAAAATCACAATATTTATCATCTTACCTCAGTCGACACACCACCTAAATCAAGAAAATATTTTCCAACTCATAAAGATATGGAAAATCTTATCTTTTAAGAAGGTTGTTGTTTTAAGGAAATCCTTGAGGACCAAGGCTGAATATAATTTCCCGAAAACCTATTGACTGATTTTATCTCATATAAATACTAGACTAAATATATATGAATATTCTCCAGAAGATTACCCAAATATAGTCAAAAATATTTATATATAATTTACATTTGTATTCTCATCCAGCACTACTGCCAAATGGCTTAGGTTCTTACCTGGAACTATTCCATCAAGCTACACAGCTCAGTTCATTATCACCATAGTTTCAAGGTTCCGTACTTAAGCATGCTTGACTAACTTTTAATCAAATCACAATGAACACTTACAAAGAGTCTAAAGATACATAAAGTTCAAAGACTCCCTTGCTCCACTTGATCTTCAAGAACGCTCCAAGGTTCAACCACCAAACAAACTTGTTAACCTACATAGTGAACAAACACACACACACTTATAAACACATTAGCATTTATGAATAACTTCACTTGTTTGTTAATCATCACAACCATAAACTCAACACCTAATTTTAGTAATAGAATGATGTCTTACCAGGAATGTTCGATCAATCACTTAAAGCGGTAACTACATGGCCTAGTATCAAAATTGGACAAACCCTCAAACCCTAAACATTGCTCCCCAAAACCCTAATGGCCTGAAAAGTAAACCCTAACACCCTACACCCTAAAACCTTGACCCTTTAACCCATGAATTTAGAATAACTTATAAAAGTATTAAAATTCAAGATATGTATGCACACATGCACCGATTAGTTTTGCATTTCTTCAATGTTTTTCAATAGAATTATACAATACAGATAATTATAATATTCTTACTAGTACAATTTCATTCTCCGTGTAGAAGTACATGAGATAATAAGATGCGGAAAGTGTATTTATTATGATTGTCATGGCACTATTTGTTATTGTTACAGGAGATAATAAAATACGTATACATCATCAAAAATTATTTAATTATAATAAAATTATTAAGTGTANATTATTATTATTATTATTATTATTATTATTATTATTATTATTATTATTATTGCTCTTCGTGATTTCTAAATACAACTTTGATTAATATTACTACTAGTATTGCCACTCTACCATTATCACTCTTAATCTTATTACAAAACAAGAAATTAACATTTCATATATTTACCATTATTTTTTAATTGAATTGTAATCATTATCAATGTTCTAATTTGCATGATATTATTTTAAAATTGTAATTCTTACTAATAAAAGCTATACATTATATTAAAAGCAATAATATTAGTAACGAAATGAGGACTCCATGACAATGACCTTGGAATCCCTTAATATTGTAACTACCTTTTCTAATAGCGAAAGTACTCAAAGCCTATATCCCTTAACTCATAAACAGTTGAATCTAGAGCCTAAATTTAGTAGCGAAATTCGAACTTCATAACGATGTCTTATACAATCACTTAATACACTAACTAACCTTCCTAGTAGTGAAAACAATTATAAACAATGGAATCCAAACCCTACTTTTAGTAACAGAATGAGGTCTCACTGGCAACGCTCAATCAATCACTTAAAGCGGTAACAACATGTCCTAGTAGCAAAATTGGACAAACACTCAAGCCCTACACATGGCTTCCCAAAACCCTAATAGCCTACAAAGTAAACCCTGATCCTCTACACCATAAACCCTTGACGCTTCAACCCATGCATTCAGAATAACTTATATAACAATTAAAATTCAAGATAGGTATGGACATGTGCAGTGATTATTGCATTTCTTCAATGTTTTTCAATAGTATTATACGATACATATAACTATTAATCCTCTTACTATTACGATTTCATTCTCTGTGTAAAAGTACATGAGATAATAAGATGTGAATAAATGTACTTATTATGTGGTAGTATTTGTTATTATTACATGAGATAATAAAATGCGTATAAATCATTATTATTATTATTACTTTTATCATCCTCATCATCATCATCATCATCATCATTATTTTTATTAGAAAAAATTGGTTTTAATAACCTTTTAAAATAGCTTGTTTTAAAACAAATACCTTTATTAATAAAGTTTTAATTTAACCAGCTTTAAAATTTCATCCAATAGGACCTTATGGTAAATATGGTAGAGCTCAGGTAACTTTTTCATACATACTTGCTTGCTCTGTCAGGATGATAAATTGTGTTACTAAACAGTGTGTTAATGTCTTTTGTCACAGGTGGTTGGAAATGTGATAAATTGTATTACTATTAATCAGTGTTACTTTTGGAGGGTGTTTAATTTTTTGGTGTATATTGCCATGTTTGTGCTACTAATGAATATGTCCTCAATTACCATAAGCAAATATTTCGTTACGAAAAACTATTGATTTGAGATTGATTTACTGTGTGTTTTGACCATGAAATTATGATTGGGTGTTTTCGATACTAAACACTTGACTTAAGTAACACTTTTACTACAACTATCATTATAACACATGCACATTCCATACATTTCGCTACTACAAATATAATGCTTTATAAAAGGAAATAATTTCTCTAATAAACAATGGCAATTTTTCATTGCCTATGAATTCAAAAATACGAACAAACAAGGATTTTGTTACTAGCAATCATACTTATTGTTACTATATTAAGATTATGAATAATAACAGTCTGATGATTATTATTATTATTATTATTATTATTATTATTATTATTATTATTATTATTATTATTATTATTATTATTATTATTATTCTTATTATTTTTATTATTATTAATTTCTAAAAAATAATAATTTATAATATAAATAATAGCACAAAATAATGCAAAAAAAAAAAAAAAAACCTCATAACAATAACATTTGGAATTCGTCATTGCCAACAAAAAACTTCAGTGTCAAATTAAGCAAGAACAGTAACAACGCATAATTTGCTACTAATCGTGAGTGCTACAACTACGCCATTGCCACTCTAATACAAAAAATTCCTAGTTCCCATTGCAACTTCAAAAAGAATGTCTGCCTTTCCTAAATAATCTTAGTTCCTTCCTAAGTAGAATGCTGATTGTTGGCTTTATGACTGCACCATAGAAACATAATTTATGTTAGACATGTACAACACAAAGATTCACGGATATTTCATGAGGTACGTGGACAACGTACAGTAGAAAGTTGTGATGACGTAGATCTTGGATACATAGTACTAAGATAACTAAGGTCCCATCTCTGAATTGGATTATTATAGGTCTGTCTTAGCCCTTGAGATTGAGACTGAGTACCATATGGATCATCAAATCTATCGTTACCGCTTGAGAAAATGCGACTAGTATCACCTTCCTGAATCACAAAACTTCAGATCAGCACATGCAGTGTGTGTGTTTGTGTGTGTGTGTGTGTGTGTGTGTGTGTGTGTGTGTGTAATGTGTATATATATAATAACGTCACCACTACATTAAATGTCAATAATATAACAGTTTCCCTTACATCATGATTCATACCGTTAACTTGGTGTGGATCAACATCCCCTCTGGCAGCGCTTTGCATGTTACTAAATAAAGAATTAATTGTAATCTGCATCATCATCAAAGTAGAGGTCAAAAATTTGAATCTCGCTACCAAACTATGTACTTTCATATTTGTTATGGTGCTACCAAAGTACTTTCGCTACTAAACCATTTACTTACATCGTTTTGCTCCACCTCCCTTTGTCTATTTATCTTCCTTGTACTAGTACCTCGCTCTGATGCATGCTTCACTCTAGTCTTAGGTGCTCTCCCGCTGTGTCTCTTCTCGGGAGGGTCCTTGATAGCACCTTCTGGAGCGTCACCCTTCTTAATCTTTGCATTATGCCTCTCGTTGTCTTGCCTTGGTCGCAACCTGTGCTTTCCATAAACCTTCCCATCTAACAAATCATTCGTACGTTCGTCTATGCCAAGTATGGACTCCAACTTCTTGCACAGCCTCCATAAAAACTGCAAGCGTCTCGTCGGTCCTCATTGCCAGTGAGTGTATGTAGGTGGTCCTATTGGTCACCTCCAATGACTTCTTAACCCTAGACGATGAATTTGGATCATAATACTTCAGTTTAATGCGCTCGTAGTCCCTAACGACATCCTTTCTTCATCGGGTTAGAATGTACCGCTCGGGTATGTAGTTGATCTCTTCAAGATCGAGGACACGAAATATGTGCTTGCAAAGTATACCATGAAACTCAAACAGTCTACATGAGCATTCAAACCTTCCTTCTAATTTGTCAATAGTGACGGTGAAGCATTTACGACTTTCCTTCCACACTGGTTTTTTTAATAAACTCAAGAGCCTCATAAACAGTAGCAGTCCCTTCCTCGCATATCTTTGTCACGTTTGTGTACTTCAAACCGTACACCTGGTCCTTGACCTCCTGGAATTTTTGATTAGTGTAAATCTTTTGGAAAATCGCTTTCGCTAAGATCGAGTTGTCACATGCAAGTGCTTTGCCGCTACTAGCTGCATTGAGCTTGTTCTCTTCCTTGATCTTCCTGCTTACTGCCGGCTCATATAGCTCAATGAACTGTCTTAGGCTGGTATGCACGTTTCAAAAACCCTTGAAGAAGAAATTTATTCCCTCACTCCTTTGAGTAGATGACATTCTGGCCCAGAAGTCCTTTCTCCAATATCCAAGAACCCATAGCTGTCGAGTCTCAAATGATTCGGTGATCCACTTGTCATTCTCCAGCCCGAACTTAGTAACCATATCCTTCCATGCATCCTCAAACTCTTCCAAGCTAAGAGAGACATGCACGGCGGTTTTCATTTCATCCCTTATATCCGAGCAATCCTTACGCATCCTCATCTTCCTCCTAGCATTTTCCAAGATATGCCAGATACATAGCCTGTGATCCGTGTTCGAAAATACCTCGTGAATTGCCTTTCCAAATGCCTTGCACTGATCAGTAAGTATCCTTTGTGGGGGCTGCCCCATGCATTTCAACCAATTCTCAAACATCCACTTGAAAGTTTTGGCGTCTTCGTGGGATACTAGAGCTGCCGCCATGACAATCGACGATCCATGGTGATTTACGCTGATAAAGGGAGCAAATGGCATTCCATACCTATTGCACAAGTGAGTAGTGTTGAAGGTGACAACATCGCCAAAGTCCTTACACGCAGCCCTACTCCTTGTATCCGACCAAAATACATTCACTAGCCTCCCTTCACCATCCTTTTGAAAGGCACTGTAGAACTCGGCATTGTCAACACGCATGGCATCAAAGTACTCCTCAAGAGCAAGGGCATCACCCCCTAACCTGCTATGCCGTCGTTTTGAATTGACGGCGTTCCTCACGTCCTCCTCGCTGAACGAAACATTTTTAAAAACCCCATGCTCCACCAAAAACGAGAGGTAATTCTTCGCAATAGGAATTCCCGCTAAGTCGTTTTTCATCATTTTTTCGTTATGCTTCTCATCAATCACTCGGCAGTTTACCTTGAATCGGGAATCATCTGGATGAAGGGGGTGGTTGTGATCCAACTTGCATTGAGTTATCTCCATTTCACCATTCCTCAATGTTGGTCCGGCCATTACCGGGCATCCTGTCACGGATGACCTCTCGCTTTGTTTTCGTCCTCCTTTCTTGCATCCCATTCTCAGCCTCTTGGACATATAGTTTTGTGGCTCTATGCTGGAGTTCCTCCTTGACACTCCCAACTCTTTGAACTCACTCTGCAGGTCATTACTCCTTACATAAAACTCAAAACCAATGTGTTCTGCATATTTATGGTAAAACATCGCAAACTCGTGCCCTGACGGGAAACGCATTCCTGTAGCAGGTTCCCTTGTTTCATCATCACCCTCATTTGATTTCTCTCCATCTTCGTTATGTTGAGTTCTGCGATAAAATCAGCTTATCAATTATATCATTTTTACACATATTTAACCTATTCTTCCTATGTTGTGCAACAAATATCCATTCTTTACCAATTTACCTTGGCTTTTCTATAATAATTACATCATCATCGTCGGGTGATTCGTCAACTATCTCAATAATCTTTGGGTTGTCCCCATCATTCATGGGATCCATATTCAAGTCAATGGTCATTTTCCTACATATATAATCAAAACTGTTAAATTACGAAAATTAAGTACTCAACATGATAGCAAATGATGATGTATTTCGTTACCACTCAAATTACGTTCGCTACTAAAATAAGAAGCAACTTAAACTAACAATACAGGTCTAAGGATAGAGCTTTCTATGCATCAACATGATAGCTACTAACTAAACGTATTTTGTTACCCATATAATCACTTCCGGTACTAAAATAATAAGCAGCATAAACTTATAGTACAGTTTAAAAAGGACATATTTCTATAGTCAACCTGGTAAACCAGTTACTATAGATACTTTGTTACTAGTCAGGCCAATTTTGCTACTAAAATAACAAATTGCGTAAAAGAATTACATCACAGTTCTACTGATATATGGAGTAGTAAATATGATAAGAGGTTATCCTATTTATTTCGTTACTACTTAAACCATGTTCGTTACTAAAAGAATAAGCTACTGAAGATTGCATTAGCAGTTTATTCATATCAATTTTGCTACTAAATTCTCAAATAGTTCATTGATCCTTCGTCTTCTCAGACAACACCCTAATTCATCCTATTGCGATACTGATACTCAATCTATGAACAACAATTTCAATTTCAGAGATGCTTGATATATTATTTGCCAATCAATTTCAAATATTATAATTTGAATTTCAATATAACAGTAAAAAAAAAAAAGGAAATTCTACATGGTGCCATTGTGGTCTAGGAAATTCTATATGGTGTAAATTTTTTTTTTCATTCTACGTTGTGCCATTGTACTCTTGACAATGTCTATCCTGTGACCAAGAAATATGAGAACGTTAAGTTTTCAGTCATTTATGTGAAATGCGTGTGTACAACATGAAACGCAATTCATTCACACCCCCTAATTCTCAAACCTGATTAACTCTAACCATTTACCTAACACTTTTCAATTCATTCAACCTAATTAACGTTAAGTTTTCAGTCAGTTATGCTTGTGAGGGTCGTGAGTTTTATAAGAAGGGGGGAGATATTACCTAAGTTAAATGGGTAAAAGGGGAGTAGGTAATGAATTTGACGGAAAACATAACGGATGGTCACGGGAGAGACATTGTCAAGAGTACAATGGCACCATATAGAATCCAAAAAGAAAAATTATACCATGTAGAATTTCCCAAACCACAGTGGCACCACGTAGAGTTTCCCAAAAAAAAAAAAATTACATCAAAATTCTTAGTTCATTAGCAGTACGATGCCGAAACTTACCTTCAATCTTTTTCACCGGATTAATTCTTCGATTTCAATCTTCGTCACCGGAGTAAATGACAGATATGTCTTAATGCAGTCGTCGAAAAGGGAAATTTTTTTCAAAGTCAATAGTCACCGGATTAATTCTGGGTTGTAGAAGTTTTTTTTGAGAATTTATCTTTTTTTCCCTCGCCCAAGTGGTTGCCGGAAAAAATGGCGGAACTGAGTTTTCTCTCTCCTACCTCAAAGCCAATAGTCAGTCAATTGTTTTCTTTCCCAATGAAGTTTTTTCCCTCCTAAATTTTTTTTTTGGGGGGAAACAAGCCAATTCTCCCTCCATTATTGGAAATCTTCCCCCCATATTTCCCTCCAAAGGTTCAAAAATATTCCATCAAGTTGTCACGTGTACGGATAGCATTAATGGGTATAAAAAGATTCATACCCACTTGGCATGTGTAGGGTGTCCTACAATGTTGCATGGCATGTAAGCTATATGGGAAGCAAACTATATGATTGATTTCTTTATGATTGGAAAGTGGAAAGTGTGAGGAACTTGTTGAATGATATGTAAATACATGATAATGGAAAAGGGACCCAAGATTAGAGGTGGCAATCGGGTGGGTCGGGTCGGTTTCGGGTCACGTCATTATCGGTTCGCGTTAACTCGGGTTACAAGATTATTCGGGTCGGGTTGGGTCGAGTCAGGTTGAATCGGGTTTATACTAATGTCGGGTTTCGGATCAACTCCGGTCGGGTTACTTCGGGTTTCGGATTAATTCAGGTCGGGTTAGTTCGGATTTCGATTGACACTAATTTTGGATCAAATTGAATTTCGGATTAACAAATATGGCAATCCAAGAGCTGAGGGTCTTTCTTTTCTCTCTGAGTTAGGCGATTTCATGGAGATCACCAAACTCTAATCATGGCGAGGAAATCAAAACCCAAACCTCAACCTAAGAAGAGTAATGCAAAGCAGAGTTTGAATAAAACGGCAAAGAAGACGGATGAGAATTCTACAAAGGTACCAAGCACTGCTGATGCGAGGCAACTGAAATCGGTAGCTGGAATTCCAGGGGCTCCCCCTTTCAGCCTGTCTACCCCGATTGCGGCGGCGAGATCCACTTCACCTCAGTCGTGGGCTGATGTAATGGAGGCGAGTGAAAAGAGTAAGTCTGCTGAACCCTCGTGGAGAAAAATTACTAATGATGTTCTTGATGTTGGCGCCCTAAATTCTACTCCGAGAACTGGTAATCTAAAAATAACTAGGGAAGATGTGAAACATGAGGTTGATTATTGGAAACATGCTAGTATCTACTATGTTCTTGGCTCGAATCCCCCTTATTCAGTCATGGATGGGTATTTTCGTAGGGTTTGGAAGGATAATGGGGTTGAGAAAGTGTATGTAATGAATAGGGGAGTGTTCTTAGTGCGTTTTCATTCTATTGATGATCGTAACAAAGTTATAGAAGAAGGTTTGCGAATGTTTGACAAAAAGCCACTTATAGTTAAGCCTTGGGAGCCTGGTATTGATTTATCAAAGGAAAATGTGAAAAACATTCCTATTTGGGTTCGATTTATGAATCTAGATTTGCAATACTGGGGAACTGATACCTTAACAGAGATTGCTTCTCTTTTGGGGAAGCCTCTAAGGATTGACAGAGCCACAATAATGAAGGAGAGGCTAGCTTTTGCCAGAGTGTTAATAGAGATGCCAGTTGACAAACCAATCCCGAGTTTTGTATCATTTGAAAATGAATGGGGAGCTGTGGTTACAAAAGTGGTTCATTCAGAATGGAAGTCAGTGTTGTGTCAGAGATGCAAGAATTATGGTCATGATGATCAAGAGTGCAGGAAGAATGCAGATAAGACTACATGGGCGCCTAGAACAGATGCAGCAAAGAAGAAGGCACAACAAGATGAGGATGGGTTTGTTCAGGTTCCTTCTCATAGAGCTAGTAAGGTCTCTTCAGCACCTGCTGAAACTGCTATTGTGTTACACAATGTTTTTGATGTTGCTGATAAATTGAATGAGGCAAGTACTAGTGTAGTAGAAGAGGTATTGGATCCTTTTCAGGAAGAACAGAATGGACAAAATGTGTCTGAGGTTCCTATACATGGGAGTGATGGGGGTTACCCCCTTCCCCATGAATAATATCTCATTCTGGAATATAAGGGGTCTAAACAAGGTTGAGAAGCAAAAGGAGGTAGCCTGGTTTGCTAATCAGCATAAAATTGCCTTGTTTGGACTCCTAGAGGCAAAGGTAAAGGGCCCAAATATACCTTTAGTCTCTCAAGTGTTGTGTCAAGGGTGGTCGTTTACAACAAATGTGGCTAGTCATCCTGGTGGTAGAATATGGCTAATGTGGTTATCAAATATATTTGATGTTAACATTATATCTTGCACACCTCAACTTATTCATTGCTTTGTGTCACACAAGGGTACTGGCTTCAAGTTCTATTGCTCTACAGTATATGCCTTTAATGGGAAGGAAGAGAGGAAAAGCTTATGGAAGGAGATTGGGAAATTGCATTCTAGTATCTTAGGTCCTTGGATAATAGGTGGAAACTTTAACTGCACTTTGAATCTTGATGAAAGGATAGGCTCTCCAGTTACACTCTCTGAGGTGGCAGACTTTAGAGATTGTGTACAAAGCTGTGAACTCATGGACATGAATTCTACAGGTGCTTTCTTCACATGGAGGAATAAGCAGGAAGGGGTACAGAGAGTAATGTCAAGGATAGATAGGGTCCTTGTCAACTCTGAATGGGTTAATACTGCTCCAGATGCAAATGCTCATTTCTTACCTGAGGGGCTATCTGACCACAACCCAGCTGTTGTGAGATTTTATGATGATAAAAAGTATGGCATCATTCCCTTTAGATATTTTAATATGTGGAGCATGACTCCATCCTTTGAGGCCACTGTTCACTATAACAAAATGACTCTATACCAACACTTTACGAGCGACACTTCTTGATTTGTTGGCTTTCGAATGAAAAATGACAAATTTAGTAAAAGTGTTGCCATAGATATCTAAGGCG
>BSSO01007663.1:0-10805 GCA_030267885.1 Mesembryanthemum crystallinum | reverse complement strand
CACATTAATTGCACAATCTCACATTTTATATGGTAAGGGCAAAAATGTCAATTTTGTGAAAAAGTAAAGCCAAAAAAGGAAATGCCTAGCTCATTCTGAGTCGTCCCGAGTTGGAAATTGCCTAGCTCATTCCGAGTCGGAGGGAGTATATGAGATAGCCAACAACTAACTCATATTTTTATTTGCATGCTTGACATCTATTTTAAAAGATAAGCAATAATTCTAGTTTAACTAGTTAATAAAGTTATAATACTAATATATAATCTCAATTTATTTCTCAAGTCATAAATTTACAGATATATCGCAAATTCTTATGTATAATCGTCTAACTGTTAGACGACGCAATCCAATGGTGAAGTTTCGCAATTTATGGGCTACTTTTAGCTCATTAGGGGTCACGTTTTACAATTTAACGTATTTTTATAAAATTAACCAAAGTTGTAAAATGCATGTCACCCTTTAGTTGTTAAAAAGTAACCCCTAAATTAGAAAAATAAATCCTCCAATTGAGTCATCTAACTATTAAACAGTTGTGGAAGAGTGTTACAAATTTCAAAATTTAAACGATATTGTTACTAACCAAAAAAAAAAAAAAAAAAAAAAACCTTGATTAATTAATTTAAATTTTGCTTTCTCTTCCATTCCTTCTACATTAGTATTAATTTTCACAATGCTTTCCTTATCACTTGTGCTCTCTGTAGGTTGGTGAATGCAACTTTATCTTCAGCACCAAACACCACTTGTATAAAAGTACGGATCAACGCGGGTCAATAGTCAGCCCCTAAGAAAAATTCTTCGTAATTAAACCATTTGAAAAAACAAAAACATCCATTAGATGACCATAAGCTGAAGCAAGTGGCAATTGACTTGTACCAAAAGATGCTAACATGGTAGAGGAATAAACTAAGGAAATAGCCTAATCAATGTCGCGAAAATAAATCAAAAAATAAAATTGTAAAAATATCAGTATATCGAATCCCTCAATAAATCTATATTTATATATATGAACTCGAATTCCCAAAACAAACAGTGATGGTTCAAATAATATTCTCACCTATTCGATCTAATATACGCTTCTCTAGATTTTAATTTTATTATGAGTAATTTTTAAGTTTGTATTTTGAGAAATGGGAATTTTAAGTTAATTTAGTAATACTATTGGAAGTAAAAAATTACTCTAGAACATGTCAAGATTAAGAAATTGTAGAGACCTAAGTCAGCCTAACTTTGTCACCTAACATTATCAGAATTTGTTTATTTTACTAAGTTAAACTCTCTTTTGACTTGAATAAACACACTTTCAAACAAATTTTAAAAAAGTACTGTAATTAAAAAGGTTATTTAAAGATCAAGTAGAGCATATTGTTGAAGATCACGAGGTACGAAACACAGTACTGAGCGGGCCACGTTGTGTTTTTGTTGTGGAGATTTGTTTAGCAACTTATGGTCAACTCTGTGTCGGTTTATTACAGGAGATTCGGTGCTTCACAGTTTCCTCAAAGGAAATGAGTTTTAACAATGGTAAATGTAAATTACTGTGCGAGCTACTCGGGTTTGACTCATTTTAATTAACTTATTGCAGCTCGATTCGGTCAAATTTATCTTGTGATTGAGCCTAATTTGAATCTTAGATCTCTCGAGTTGAATTAGCTTAAACTGGACTCGAAAAGCTTGCGGGCTATATTTTTTTCATAATAAAGTAAATTAAAATTATGTAATTAACATTTTTAATATCTGATACAATAGATATTAATTATTACCAGATGAAGTCTCGAAAGATTATCCCGGATTAGTGGTCGGCGGGGATGGTCCTATTCGTATGGACCTACCAGCCGAATTACATACAAAACTAAGAATGCGCACGTAATTATTTGGTTGTATCTTAATTTTGTGTAAAATTTCACAATTATGATATATCAGTGCCTCCTTTAAAAACGAGGATTGAGAAAAAAAAAAAAAAAAGAAAGAAAGAAAGAAAGAAAAAAGACTATCCACGAAATATCGAGAGTAGCTCATGAGTAGATCTTGTACATGACATGAAATGTAATCCCAAATTATTAAATTTATGACTACTACTATCATCTTCATCCTTAATTAGAGTAATCTTGTTCTTACACATTATTGACTAGGTACTTCTTTTGAGTTCATCATTGAAGATGCGAATGGAAAAAAAAAAGTTAAATGCTCCTATTACTTAGCAACTAGTCACATCTCATGGTAATATGAGTTGTGCAACTTTTTTTCCTATTTAGAAAACAAATACTCTACTACTCGCTATATAAGTGACCCATAACTTGCATGAATATGATGATGACATGGTTGCATGGTAAAGGGTCATGATTCACATGCACATAAAGCAAAATGGATAGACATTGTTTTATGCAAAACCACCTTCATCACGCAAACATAAGATTCTCCTAATTTGGAATTAGGAAAAATTTCATTTTGGTTTCTCGACGTTAGGCCTAATTGCAATTTTGGTACCTATCTTTTCAATATTCTCATTTTGGGTACCTGCAATTTCAAAAGCTGTCTCATTTTGGGTCATTTCACTAACAACGTTAAAATTTCGTTAACATGCTAATGTGTCATCAATCAAAAAATATTTTAAAAATTCTCAAAAATTTGTAAAAAATACTAAATAACTAAAAATAAACATTTCACAACTTTTGAATTTTTTTGGGTAATTTTAGAAAATATTTAACAATTTTTTGCTTAGTGACACGTCAGCATTTTAACAGAGTTTTTAATACTGTTAGTGAAATGATCCAAAATGAGACTATTTTTAAAATTTATGGTATGCAAAAGGAAATAATTGAAAAAACAAGTACTCAAATTATAATTAGACCTAACATCGCGTACCCAAAATGAAATTTTTCCTTGGAATTATGATTGTTGCTACCCCAACCCGGCCCAGATCCGACCTGTAAACGCATAGTATGATGGAATTTGCGATCATTCCTTTCATAAACCAAAAGCTAATGAAACCTTTCATTTTCTCTTTTTGGACTTTATATACATTAATGTATTCAATATCCATGATCAATCATAAATCTTACCTCAACAAAGTAATACATAAACTAACTAGCATTTTTCTTGAATAATTTTTCAAATCCATAAGTTATTTTTGTATTTTTTTTTTTTGTTTTTCTTTTACCTTTAGTGCAGTGTCTTGCTCGGATATATGGAATTTGCTCAATTCTCGTAAAAACTGATACTCCATCGTGTGAAACCTTCTTTTAATTATCTTAGTCTATAGCGTAGATAAGTCCATTGTGTGAAACCAATCAATTTCAAAAAGAAAACAATATCATGAGATTCTTGTGTATACACAATTATAGAAACGTACTCCCTCCGTCCTTGAATAAACTTTCCAATTTCCTCTTTAGTATGTCCATGAATAAACTTTCCACTCCTTTATTTGGCCAATAATTGTCACACATGTTACAAAAATAACCCTCCTTATATTTGCCTCTAAAACTTTATTGCTTATCATCTTTCACTTTATATAAGGGGTAGAGAGTAATTTTGCCTCATCCTTGGTATGTTTGCATAAAGCAATTGGAAAGATTATTTAAGGACAGAGGGAGTAAGATTTATGATTGTAAGTTTGTAACGCTTATAAATTACCTTTATCATTTATTACTTGTATTACAATTAAAATACATATTTGACTTAAATTACGACAAACACTATAAAAATATACTAATAAAAGTTGTTTGAGATATTACCGATTTCCTCTATTTTTTCTACGAGAATAATATAATAATCTCCATTGTTGTTTGTACTTCATCTATCTCAGTATCTTGTTGCAAGCAGGACTTTAATATCAGATAGCGTTATTTTTTACGAAAACAAATAAAAAGAAAACTAAAATCAGGGAAGTTTAATAACACAGATAATAATTACTAAGTGTATTTGAATATTCGAAACAACTAGCTTTTGACGGTTTTTACTCCAATGTGTACCTAACTCAAAATAGCCCCATTTGGGGTGATAATCTTTTTAACTAAAAACATCTAAGATAGTATGCTAATCTTTTCACTTCAATTAATTATATCAAGCTTGCTTATACCTTAACACCTATTCATTGATGAGCCAAAAGATGCCTATAACATCCATAATAAGAAGGCAAATGAGCTTTATTATCATCTATAGGCATCATTAGCTCCATGCTTGTGAGTTTGTGACGTTGACATGGGTTAATGCCGAGTATTACCTCTTTATTCCACTCCTTTTCTAACCACAATGACATCATTAGCCTCAAACTTTTGCAAAATAAAGCTTTTTAATTGTTTAACTTCAATTGTATGGTCATAGTTAATTTTTTAATTTTGATGGCAAGAAATCTCCCTTTTTTTTCAAAAAAAAAAAGTGTAACTCAAATCCAGGTTTGTTACACGGACAAATAGGAGATGCGCTACTGCATAGTTAACCTTACGTTCTTACGTGTGCGTTTACTTTCGTCTTTCCACTATTAATTAGTAGAAAATGAATCAATAAATAAACAACAAAGTTAAAAATACTTCTACGATAATAATCATGAAATACATTAAGATACCGCAAGGTATTACATTTGATTTAATTTTAACCCATAAACTAAAAAGGCTCCCCAAGATATTAACAATGCCCACCCCCTTTTTCTCAAATATCCTTCTAACCCAACCCAAAAACCTTAAAAATTATTTTAAAAAAATAAAAATAAAAATTAGAGGATAACAAAAAGAAGTTTTACTACATCACTTTCCATGATTCTAGAGTAGGAAAGGTACAGAATCCATCAAAATCAAATCCGGCCCCACCATTCTCTGCAGCCACAGCCGTTGGCCCAAATCCCAATGAGACCTGCGGTGCGACCGCCGCACCAACTGGACCCACCACCTGCTGCTGCTGCTGGTGGTGATCCAGCAAAAAAGCCGACGTGTCAAGCGTCGGCAAAAGACAACCGGCCTGAAGCCGGTTCACCACTCCGACCGGCCTCTGAGGCTCCGGTTTAAGCACCGAACCGGCCGGGTTCGAGCCGGAAGTGAACCGGGCTCCGGTTACTTGCTGCACCATTTGTCGGAAATTGGCCGGGTCGGCGGTGATGAACGTTGTGAGGGACCGTTTCGAGGCTCTCGACTTGCGTTTCGTGATCTTCCCGGTTGGGCGAGGAGCAGCAGCCGCGCTTCGAGTGAAAACGCGTTTTGAGGCCGTTTCGGGCTCGGATCCTCCACCGGAACTGGTGAAACTCTGGCATCCTTGGTGATTAGACGACGGGGTGTCGGGGTTGTTGACGATGTTGTAGAGGTCCGAGAACGGCGAAACGGATTGCGAAGCGGCCGGCGAAACATCTAGAGAGGAGGATGTACGGCCACCGGAGATGGATTTCTGGAGGGCTTTAGTGAGCGCCTCAGTGTCGCGAGCGAAGGAGTCTGAGATCCATGAGTTCTCAAATGCGGGGCGAAACGCCCACGTCTCGAGGCTCGTCATGTTGTCGGACGAAGCCATCGCTTCTTTAGCTACTCGAAGCTAAAGGGTTGGAGATGCTGTAAACACAAATTTCGAATCTGAAAAATCGTATGAGTTGCTCTGAACTCGGAAAGATTAAGATCGATCTTTTATGACAGGTTGTAACAACAAATTTCGAGTGTAGATTAAATGGAAGGGAAGGAGAATTTGAGGAGTGAATGGGAGAGAGGTGAGTTTGTATAGTGAAAGAGGAAGGAGGAGAGAGAGTAGAGAGGTAAGGGAGAAGAAATGAGAGGAGAATTTGGAAGTGAGGGGGGAAGAAAGGGTGGGGATAGAAGAGGGGAATAAATAGGACGGTGGTTGGGGTTTGGGGATGACTGGTGAGGGTGAGGGTGGGGTTGCGACAACCGCGTTTCCTTGGGACACGTACTCGCTCACAAAAGAGCCGTACAACATTGTAGTCTTACTTTACTTAAACATCATTTTAACCATGGTTTGTTTTGATTTAATTTAATAGAGTAGAGTACTAATAATACTAGTAATGGTTACTGAAATTTTGAGTATTGGGCTAAGTTTGATTTCAACTTTAAAACATTTCTAGTCAGAACCAATTATAGCACTAGGACTAGGCTTGATACTTTTTTGTATAGCTCTATTTTTGAAGCTATAAAATTTTCCTAAGAGGTGTTTATTAAATATATGTAGTGTTCATTGTTTGATCCATATCAGTAATTGGTGCAAATTTTATTAGGTGCATCATTTATTTATCTTGATCACTTTCACCAATTATATAACTTAATGAGTGTAATGTCAAAAGTATTATATGATGTCGACTAATTCAGGAGTAAAAACATGCATAACGAGTCAAATGAGTCAATTGGAAAAACCAATAACACAGGGACAAACCAATAACACAAGAGTACTCATTGGAATTTTTCATTTTCTTCTTCCAACCAATATCAAAATCGAATGGTATGCCATTATGAGATGTTTTCGCGATTGATATTGAAGATTATCCAAAAATGGTGCTAATTTTCTAGTTTCAGCATAAAGTGCACTCAAAAATTAAACAAAATCATAAAAAGTTTATTTCATTTCACCTTTACATTACCCGTTCACACACTAGAGCTGCCGCCGTTTTGTTTTTTCATTTTCACAATGTAATTTTTGATTCAGTTTTTGTGGTTATTTGTCCCTTTTTTTTTTTTTGGCATAAATATACTTTAAAAAGAAAAAAGAAAAAAGAAATCTAAGTAAAGTATCTGGAAGAAATGGGAGAGTGAGTGGTGAGTACAGAGATAGTTTGACGGTCAAGCCGCGTCGTCACTCGTCAGCATCCGTCTACGCGTAAACTGTGAGTCCCACTTTCGAAGTCATTCTTTCAGTAGTTTTTTTTTTTTTTATTTTCTTTTTTCTCTATTTTATTTCCTAAATTATTTTCAGCTAAATGACACTACTTATTTTTAATTATTATATCTTGTAGATTATAGATTTCTTGTTTAAGTGGTTGGGTTTGTGGTTTAGTTTAATAGTAGTGAGGACCGTTACTGGTTACTACCGAATTGAGCTCCAACCAACGGCAAAGCTCATGTGAGAAGATATAGGCGCTTTCTATCCAATCCAATCCATTAATTAAAAACTTGAAATATAGTACTAAGGATTTCTTATTAGTTTATTAGTACTCACTTATCATACAAGAGCACACCATATTGATATGATCTCCAAATGATGTCATAAAAATGGTTGCAAATTACTTGAAATTACTCCATTACACATATTAACTTACCAAATTATATTTTCACTGGTCTTTTAGGAGAATTTCAATTTATACCTCATTCACTTTTTGTGGTTTCAAATATACGATTTTCTTTGTGTGAGTTTTAATCCGAAATATATTTGATTTTACCTATGATTACGGTGTGATGTTTATTGATCATTTCTATCTCACAAAAAGTGTAATTCAATGGAATAAAAGCAAATCCAAAATAAACTTTAAGTATTCAGGGTATGTTAACTTCAACATATCAGTGCTGCATTCAGCTCAATTCGTTTATTCAATGAATATTTTGTTACTGTAATCTTAATATCGATGTATGAATCCAATTATGAAATCAACTCCTTTTTCTTGTAGCCATTATATATTCATCACCGTAGAAGCATAATTACTATTTTTTTTTAATTAATCAACATATGCTATGTTAACGATCAAAATGAACCAATACACCAACACAAGACCTGCACGAATACGGTAAATATTTGTATTTACTCTTCCATATTAAAGATTTTGTGAAATGACTCCGTACGAACATTACTCATTATAACTTAGCGGAATCAAGTCCTTTTATGGCTAATATTTGATATAAAAAAAAATCAAAAATATGGATATACACTAGAACATGACCATCATTCCATCAACTTCTAAAGTGGGGTTTTCTACAAAAGGCAAAAGGAGAGTGTTATGAAGTGGAGTTTCTACTCAAATGCCAAATCATGTACTAGTACTAGTATTTGGCTATTAACTCCTCTTGTAGTAACCGGATATATCATGGGCTTTTCATTGGTGGAAAAAATATGTTGAGTGGAAAGTTATGATGAGAAGCCCATTTCAATTGAGGTGGGCCTTTGGACCCTAAAAATAGAAAACCCCACACAATCTGAAGGGACTATGATTGCCTCCAAATTAAAAGAGACCCAAGTGCTTTGCATCTTTCAGTCAACACTCAAGTCTCACCCTCGATGTACTAGCCACCTTTACTTGTACACGTCAAATCCTATTTATTTATTTATGGGTAATTCAACTCAAATTTATAAAAATCATTATTAGTAACAATGAACAAATTATTATGCCAAATTGTGTGAATTGTGATGATACATAATATTACGCGTTATCACACTACCAGAATTTATACTATTTTACGATAACCAAATCAGGACAGTAGTAAAAATCCGTCGCAATTGATCTTTCACGACGGGAAATATTGTCGTAATTGATCCTTCGCTACGGTAAATAGGTTAAAAACCGTCATAAAGTACAATTACGACGCCGCCCTTTTAAGACGAGATGACGACGTAGTTGATCTTTTGCGACAGAAAATACCATCGCAAAAGAGACATTATCTAGTAGTGTCAAATTTTTGCTCTATAAATGTAAGCACAATTGAATCTATGTTTTTAGATTGTGTATTTGTGTTTGAGATTGTGTCTGAGATTATATGTTTTAAGTGTGCCCTCAACTGTACGGTGTTTTTGAGTTCAGCTCATCAACTTCGTCATATATTGACACAAAGATTGTGTTGAGATGCTTAAGCTAGTTTCTTAATTTGAATAATAATTTGTTCGTTTGGTTTTGATTTTTCCCATTTAGATTTCTCATATGTTATAGTTGGTCTATATTTTGTTTAGCCTATTTAGTTGATCCTATATTATTTGTCAATTTATTCCCTAATATTATTTCTTATTTTTCAATATACATCGATAATACTCATATTAAGACATCACATTCAAATGCATGTCAACCTTAATTGGCCAGTCTAATGGCTAATGGCCAAATAATGGGTCTCTTGACCCTTATAAGCTAAGGTTCCTAGTACTGGTGGTTCATAGACTTCTATGTGTTGTTGTCAATCATCAAATATTTATTGTGGCCCTCTGCTTCCGTGATCAACGTTTGAATTTTGATATTATGTTGCATTTGGTAAGTCCACATCCACATAAAGCCTATTTCTAGTGTTAGCAATAATCAATCAAAAAATTGCATAATAATATTGTCTTACTATGAGCCACGGTGACTTTTGGATTAAACACCGATACAATATGAGTGGAATATTTAATATTATTTTCTTGATCTTGAATTATAGGATCGTTCTTAATCCATTGGGTCAAAACTAGTATTGCATTATTTACATTACTTGGACATATTGTGAAAAAGTGTCTCCGACAAATAGTTTTCTATTCACAAGAATCGATTCATCGATCTTATGAGAGGGTTGAATAATATTATTTAAAAATAAAAGTTTTGATGAACTACTAACTTCAACAACTTTTATTATTGTAGGTTGAATAAGTTGTTTTTGTTTGCATTGTGCATCCTAAAAGTGACATTAGATGGATACGATAGGGCCTTTTGTTAATGTACGTGTGAGAAATGGCCTCAAAAGATGAGAAAAAGAAGATAAGAATGAAGCTAAAAAGAGATTAAAAATACATGGTGTGGGTATCTTTTCTCCAATGATGCCTATTAATCGTCTTTGCGTTTAATTGAAGAAAAGGATCAAAGAAACTACTCAGCTAATACTAAAAAGCCAATGATCAAGAATGATGATGATTATCAAAATTAATCATGATTAGTCTCTGATCCCTAGGACACCATTGCACATAAGAAAAAGCTAGTAGCATATTTGATTATTTCTTTAATCTTTTTACTGATCCACTTAATCCAAATGATACCCAAAAACATAAAAGCATTTGGATATCCCCATATCTGCATTAGCAAGTTTTTTTTTTTTTTTTTTTTTTTTTTTTTTTTGGGGGGGGAAGTAGACACTACCATAAAATGAGTCGGTACCAATATCTCAAAAGTGATGTTTTAGGACATAAAAATGCAACTTCAAAGCTTTCAAGTGCTACCTTATCTAATGTTTATTTGCCTTAATGCTTCATTTTATAAATAATATAAGTGATAATTTTTTACATAGATCCAATGTCAAGCCCTTATGCCCATACATTGAAATCGTCAATCATGAGTTTTTTTGGAGTAATACTTCTGTACAAATGTCTAATTGATTAATTGACCCAATTGGGAGATGACTTTTTTTGTAATAAAAGGGCAATTTTTAGAGACTTAATGATTACTTTTTACAATATAGGATTATTTCATAAATTACGAAAGGGTTGTAAAAAGCCACCCCTAAATTGTAAAAAAGACACTCTAGATTGAGTCATTTAATGGTTAGACGGTTCTACCAAAACTTTGGCCCTTTTCTTTTCTTTCTTTCTTTCTTTTTTTCTTTTTTCTTTTTTTTTTTTTTTTTAAGTCCAACAAAATTTCATGTCCAAACTTCATCTCTAATCATGCCCATTAATTTATAATGCCAAGTTTTGTAAATTGTGAGGATGCATACTATTACATGCTTATTTAGAATGGGAGAATAGATTAGGGGGGGTATGCATGGATGGAATTAAAGAGTAAAAATGGAGGGTGGAGGTGGTGGTGAGGGATAACTTATAATCGATTTAAGGGCTACATTTTTACAATTTAGGGTAATTTTATAAAATTACTATAGAATATAAAAAGTAGCTCCTAAGTGGCTAAAAATAACCCATAAATTGCAAAAAATTACCATTATATTGGGTCA
>BSSO01007662.1:0-10806 GCA_030267885.1 Mesembryanthemum crystallinum | reverse complement strand
CTAAATACACAATATAGTAAATATCCTATATCTAGAATATTCCAAGAGATTATTATATTCCCGAAATATATTGTACATCCACTATAGAATATTTCATAACATATTATTAATATTTAAATATTAATATTAAATACTATTACTATTATCATAATAATAGTAATAATAATAATAATTATTATTATCATGCATGAAGTTGTACAAGGAAATGGATTATGACTTGTACGCTAATGATAGGAAATAAGTAACGGATTATGTAAACGTCATGAATTTATATGATAATAATATTAGACTCTTCAAAGTAAACTATATAATAATAATAATAATAATAATAATAATAATAATAATAATAATAATAATAATAATAATAATAATAATAATAATAATAATTGTAATATTAATAATAATTATAATAACAATAACAATAATATCTTAATTAAACGACCTGAACAGAACTAAACTGAACGATCTGAATTGAACTGAACTGAATTGAACGACCTAAATTGAATGGCCTGATTTGAACTAAACTGAACTGAACGGCCTGAACTGAACTGAACATAAAATGGAATTAGTTAAGATGAAATGAACACACCCTTAAATTCAGGCCGACAAAGTAGACGAAAAAGGAAGAGCTTCAGTTTTTGGGTTATTATCAGGAATCGGCTCCTGCGCTTTCGTCTGCGGCAATCTCTCCACTCGTTTCCTCTCCACCACCTCCACTTTCCAGGTTCCTAGTTTCCCATCAAATTCTTAATCATTTACAAAACCCTAAATCAAATATGGTTGTTGATTGCTTTGCTTAGGTTGCTGCAGCAATGGCGGTGCTAGTAACACTATACATGAGGGTTTTCTTGCCAGAGTCGATCAAGCAGGAAAATCTCTCAATTCTCACTAAATTGATCCAAGATGATGAACAAAAAGAGACAGATTTAAATGGGGTTTCTTCTTGGAAAATTGAGGTCTGTTTCGATAATTGTTTTTGCTTATAATGTTTATTTGACGTGGTGGTCTTGTACCTCTGGTAAAATTGTATATTAAATTACCTAACTATGATCTAATTTTGTTTATGTTTTGTTTGTTTCAGCTCGAAGTTTTCACAAGCAGCTGTCGTTGCCTTTCTGGCCTCCTTTGGAGAAGTTGGCCTTCATACCGCGTTGATGGTGTATGGTCTTTTCTGGCATTCATTTTACAGCCCTAGTCACAATTTGCTTGAAATCAGCTGCATTGTTGATAAATGTTTGAAAACGGCCGAATGTTGTTCTGTTTCGTGAAGTTTTAAGCTTGCAATGTTGTCTTTTTTGGTTACTTGTTCACTTTAACTGATGTTAAGACTCTAGGCATTGTGATTGAAATGGATATGATAGCAATGTAGTATAGATTAGAGGGTGGAATAATATTTTAGTTAAAAGAAGGTTGAAGTTGTGTTTTATTTATCGTAACTCTATATGTGCCAAAATGAATGCACAAATTTCATTGAGGTATACCGACGTTTTGGAAAATATAATGACGTATACGAAATTGAAAAGTTAAATGCAACTCATGATTTATTCGATCGAATTTAGTAAATTATACTTTGGTAACCATCAAAAGCAATAGTGATCCATCAAACACATGCATACGAACCCTTTAAATATTCCGAATAACCTCGATGAATACTTTTGCACCCCTTCACATGTCCGCCTTAATGAGAATGTAGTTGGAAAAATGCAATTTCAAACGTAATGGCTTCTCACAACCATTACCTCTTTCAACCCTATATATACTCTAGTCAATTTGATATTTGAAATCATGAGTTGCATTCATGTTTTCGAAACAGTATACCTCAATATATTTTGTGAAACTTCGGTATACTTTAGTATATTTTCGCTAAACCTCGATATACCTCAGTGAAATTATCTCAAATATATAATACTAATCCTCTACTTAGCTTTTATACATAATGCGTTTATTCTCATATTTTCTCACCCATCCCTCGCTGAAGGCTTCTTCTTAACTCGCTTTGTGATGGTGAAGCAATTACTTGGGATTGGTAGTTCAACTTTGTGATCGCTTCTCAATATGATTTCCTCATGCAATTAATTTTTCACACTGGAGTCTTCACTTGGGGATCGATACAACTTTCTTGAACATCAAAACACTTGTGTCAAAACATAATCGATTGACTGGTGTGATGATCCCTCTTTCTATGCAGTATTACCTGAGGGCTCGTTTTCATCTCAACAAAAACCAATTTGCTGATTTGATGGTGATTGCGGGAATTGCTGGTAACGCATCACAGGTTGGTCCTCAAATTTTGTATCCATTTCATCATGTCTTGCCTAGAATCTTGTCATTCTATGTTTCTAAAATCTGTAAACCTATCTGAGAAGTAAGTCTGATCCTGCAGCTACTCCTTATGCCCCTGCTTGTTGCTGCTATTGGAGAAGAGAAGTTGCTCTAAGTAGGACCCTTCTTTAGTTGTGCACATGTAAGTGTTTTCATCTCCTCTGATACTATAAAGATTGAAAACGCAGAATATAAGCTAATTTCACTTGCTCGTTGGTTGTCTTCATGCAGATGTTTTACAGTGTTGCGTGGTCTCCTTGGGTAAACTTCCTTGCATTTTGATTGGCTGTACTAAGTGCTTTCCATTTGCTTAGTGTTTAAATCAATACAACTTTCATTGCTTAAGGATATTCAGGCTTATCAGTTGAATATTACTTGAGTTTTTCTTGTAAACATTGGCATGTGATGGAGAATTTTGATTTCTGACAGGTTCCTTATGTTGCTGCTGTGTTCTCCGTCCTGATTGTTTTTTCACATCCATGCGTAAGTTAATTGCTTGTTTCTGATAACTTGAGGGTTTAGATAATTATGAGTTTTTCTTCCCATGACTGATTATATTAAGCTGATAAGTAGTAATTGTCTTGCATGTAGTTGCGAAGCATTGCATCCAAACAAGTTGGACCAAGTGAGCAGGTACTTTTCTTAAGCAATTAAGCAAATGCAGCATTTGACATATATCAATGTTTTGTTTGCTGAATAACATATATTGGACTCATTCTGTAATGTAACATTTTTTTCGCGAATAGGGGAAAGTTCAAGGCTGCATTTCCGGCATATCTTCATGAGCAAATGTAGTATCTCCCCTGACTTTCACTCCACTAACAGGTGAGATAAACGTGGCTATGTGTTTTTTCTTATCATGCGCTTCATACAGAGACTAACAACTTTAATCCTACTCCAGCTTTATTTTTGTCTGAAGGCGCACCATTTCCCTTCCCTGGTTTCAGTATCATATGCATTGGTTTTGTCTCGGTAAGTGTTTTTCGACATAAATGAGTTTCTTCGACAACTTCTTATGCCATCTTTAATGCATTCTGCATTATAAAGCTGTCTTCCTGTCGTGCCCAAATTGATTAAGTTTTCTTTAACTATTTATTAATCTGATGATAACTGCATTGTGCATTTATAAAGCTGTCCTCCTGCCCAAATTGTAATGACTGTCTTTGAGCTTTTCTAATTCGTCTGATGACTGCATCATATTATACCTGTGTTATAATAAATTATTTAAGACATCTAATCAGTTACCTTATGGCTCAAGCCTTGCCAGCACAGATGCATGAGGGCTATCCAATCTGTCCACCATGATGTACTTTCAATTGACTTTCCAGTTGTCCATATTGAGCAAATAGCTTAAAAAAAGCTTGATATTTAGCTTCAGAATGGAATGGACTAAATCAAACATCTCACTATCCTTCACTCATTTGTCATGATTGCTTTTCCAATCCAAGTTCTTACAGAAATAGCCTCTCTGTAATAGCAGTGGCAGGGCTGCAAACATCCAACTCCTTAGAATCCACACTATAGAGTGTAGAGCTTCTTGTGAAGCACTAGGTTGATAAGGGTTTATGTTTCTTGAGCCTGGTTACTTGGTAAGACTTGTTCGTCCTTTTCATTTATGATAGGATGCACGACATGGTTTACTTGCAGTGCTCATCTTAAGCTTAGGCTAAAAGTTTCTGATATGTGGAGTTGGAGGTTTAAATGTTTTCATCAGAACTAGTTGCTCTATACATGCAATAGATATTGACATAATGAAGGCAGCAGATATGTTTCACGACTGTACCTCTTTGACTGGCTTGTTGTGCATGTCTAGAGCAGATGAAGTAGAAGTTCATGCGTCAGTAACATACTGACTATGCTGTACATCTGGAGGATATCATTTCAACTTTTCTTCGGAACTCTTGACAGATTGCAGCAGAATAACTTCTCTAATATTTTCACCGGTCCTTGGCAGCCAGAGATCTTTATAGATGCTTTTCTATTTTATCTTCTCTTTTCTTTGAATCCTTTTGCCTACAATTTGTAGAGAAGAACCCATCCAAAATAATGCATGCCAAGGAAGGAAACCATTGTTACTAAATCAAGGATGGCTTAAGCGTATATTTCTATGTATCCTATCTAGTTTGCTTGACTCCTACATAAGATAAGCAATGTCATAATAATATTGATGTTGCATTTGTTGTGTATAGATTGTAGCGTTCATCCAGAGCCTTCTGTTACGAGCAGATTATACGCCTGACAAGTGCAGTCTTTTGGCATAAGGTTTAAGCCTTTCAAGGAATTATGTTGATGCTCGAGTCATTGTTCTCCAGTCTCTGCTCTAAAAGCTTTTACCCTCCAGCTCGATAGATATCTTACCTGTATAACCATATCAATTGAGGGTTATGATTTGGTAGTGGCAAACACCTGAGAGTAACATTATTGATCTTACAACTGATCAAGGCTGGTGACTAGTCACTGTGATCTTGTCAATCCATGCATTGATGCTTGTGGTCCAGCTCGATCTTGTGGTTGAATAGTCAATGCTTGGGAAAGTTGACTTTTTTTGAATTATGTAGAGGAGCATGGTGTTAGGATCCTCCCTTATTTCGTTGTACCTTACTATTCCTTACTTTCTTGCGCTGATGAGTTGTGTGGCCAATGAGTGTTTCCTGCATGTTGACCCTAGGACATGTGTAGAGTAGTAAGTTAGAATGTCAATGGCGTTGTAAATATTGTGTCTGGAAGGGAACATTATTGAGTATGTAAGTTGTGTGCATGCCTTGTGTTCTCTCTTAGCAATTGTACAAAACCGTTTAAGCCTCTTTAGGGAGGACATGGTTAATAAATGATTCCTCCTATCCAGTGTCTGTTATCAATACAATTAAGCTTATTGTTGTGTTCCTTTTGTATAAGCTCTTGCTTTGACGAGGACACCTGTCCTGACAAACGATCTTGTCACTTTCTTCTTTAAGACGAAAAGTATTCCCAAAGTCGCTTCCTTGTGTACGATTGACACTCTTGCACTAAAAGACGAGCATGTCACACGTTACGTTTCTTCCTAATAAGGTGGATCGCTGGTATCAGCTCTGGGAAGGTTGCTCGATCAGTTTTCTCGCCAGTTGTTGCCTGTAAGTATGACAACACAAGCAGCTGTCTGGTGATCAAGAAGATGAGCTAACCCTAGTGGAAAGGATATCTCTATTGAAACGACGTTAGGTCGGATAGACCAACTTGAAGATCTCGTAATAGGTCAATCAAAAGCTGATCAATGGGGAAGACGCCTAGGTCAATGACTCTCCCTGGTCAAATGAGCATTCGCGAAAAGCTCAATTTTCTGCATTAACAAGTTGAGAGCAGTGGGAAAAGTGAGTGTTGCGTTAGGAAATGAAAAGGCTGAAACCTCCACAACCTTAAACTTATTGTGGAGCTAGAGACTCCAAAGAAGTAGATAGCTTTATTTTCGACATGGAACAATACTTATGGGTTAGCCAGTAAGTTGACATGACAATCATGTACCTTATACATGACAGCAAGCAATAGTGACACAAGTATGCAAAGACCAAAGCTGGTACCCTTGTAGTTGAGCTAAGTAACCAAGCAGAGAGAAAATAGAGAAGGGAGAAGCAGAGTTTATTTTTGTGACCAATCTGTCTGAAAAGACTTACAAAGTAGCTATATATAAGGCTTCCTGTTTTTGGCATACGAGTTAGCTATGATAGCGTAGTTTCTAGTACATGGTACGTATAAGCATAGCTACAAATGCTTTGCTGGTACAAGCATCAGGTTTCAGTACCAGTTATTTCATCTTTGCGGTCTGCTCATTGAACATGCGGTTCCGCTGTCTTCACCTTAATAGGTACTTGATGAGTTTTCTCATCATCTTGGAAGTCAATGCATAAAATTAATGATAGCATAATAGCAAGCAGATTCTGTTACATGTGTCAAACAGATTCTTGATCTTTTTTGCTCCCAATCAGGCCAAACTATCAGCCTTGCTACAAGCAAGGTTTTGTTTTCACCTAATATTGAGGAAAATTTGAAAAATGAATGTATTGACATTTTGGGTATTGATAGTACAGATGACTTAGGACTGTATCTGGGGTTCCCTTTGACACACACCAAACCCACAAGGAAGTCTGTTAAATTCATCATTGATAAGGTGAGAAAAAAACTCTCAAATTGGAAGACTAAATATCTTTCCATGGCTGGTAGAACTGTGCTAATCAACTCCACCTTGAATTCCATACCTAATTACTATATGCAGAATATGAGCTTACCCTATTCTGTTGTGAATGAACTTGATACTATTGTGAATAGCTTCTTTTGGGGCCACAACCAAGGGGAAAAGAAACTTCACATGGTGAAGTGGGATAAGGTAACTCAAAGTAGAGACCTAGGTGGAGTTGGGATTAGGAGTAACAAAATCATGAATGATGTGTTGTGTGTTAAAAGAACATGGAAGCTTATGCAAAAACCTGATAACCTGGCTAGCCAGGTGCTCAGAGCTAAATATATAGCACATAGGGAGAGACCTATCTGCCTTGGTAGGGGTTCCCACCTTTGGAAAGATATTGTCAAAGGCTGGGACATGTTTCATGAACACTTACAGTGGGTAATTGGGAATGGGGCTAAGGTTTCCTTTTGGTATGATAATTGGAGTGGTTTTGGTTCAGTTAGAAGCACCATTTGTGGGCCTTTAACCATGGAGGAGGAAGAACAAACAGTTGAAAGTGTGTTTGCTGACCTTGAGAGTAATCTGTGTTTGATTTCCTTTGAGCTTCCTGACTGTGTGAATGAATGGCTGCACACTATCTCCAATCAACCCTTTGAAGGGGATGACTTTCCAGTGTGTAACTTAGCAGCTAATGACAAATTCCTTACTGGAGAGGTGTACAACCTCTGCAAAGGAACTGCTGACTATCCATCTGTGCTTAATTGGCTGTGGAAATTGCCCTTGCCTCCCAAAATTATCTTCTTCTTATGGATGGCTAGACTTGATAGGATAAAGCACAGAGTCAACTTGTTGGTTAGAAATGTCCTACATAATGCTACCTGTCCTTGTTGTGGCTTGTTTGATGAAAACACTTTACATATTTTAAGAGATTGCAAATTATCCAGAGATGTGTGGGATGAAATACTTGTACCTGACACCTTTTATACCAATGGAATCCAGAATTGGTTAGACACTAACTTGAAAACTAAAACAATCCACCCCTGTGGCCTACCGTGGAACATTGTTTTTGGTTTCACTGTTTGGAACATTTGGAAGAGAAGAAATAACATTGTGTTTGAAAAACCCAACCCACCTCCTGGCATAGCACAAAACCTCATCACAACTGCTGCTTGGGAATACATAGCACTCCAAGACAGCCACTGCAAAACCCAGAAAACAACCTTGTCCCTCTCCTGGNTTGGCTCAGGCTCAACACAGATGGATCTAGTTTGGGAGCAGAATGTAAAGCTTCTTGTGCAGGTATTTTCAGAGACAGTGCAGGCAAATGGGTGCTTAGTTTCCAAAGACACCTAGGAAGAATGAAGGCCTTAGATGCAGAGCTGTGGGGTGCAAAACTGGGACTTGAGCTAGCTGTACAGCAAGGCTGGAGGAAGATTGAGTTGCATATGGACTCAACTGTAGCTGTCAATATGCTTAACACGAGCTGTACCAATAGAAATACCTTAACTCATGTCATAAAAAAATGCAGGAGCCACTGAGCAAGTTCGAAGAGCACAAGATATAGCATACTCACAGGGAAAGGAATCAACTTGCGGATCGTCTTGCTAAGGAGGCAAATGAGAAATCTAATATGTTTTCAAGCATTGTTATAAGCCATAGTGTTCTGAATTCCGTGAAGGATACTTATGATGATGATTGTAAGGGGAAACAATACCCTCGGGTCTGTAACCTTAACTAGTTAATTGTTACTATTCTGCTTACCAAAAAAAATAATAGCAAGCAGTTATTCATGATTCTATCTTCATTACTTTGAAATAACTTCTGTACCAAAAGCAGATGTAAAAGTAATAATAGACATACAGAATCATGCAAAAGAGAGTAGAAAATTCCAGCATTTAACTTGAAGTGGATTTTAAATTGACAATTCTCAGAGAGTAGAAAATTTGAGTAATATATAACTGGAAGTTGAAGCCTTGTATAAAATTCACAATGCTTGGTTCTATAGTATAGGCTGTATGGCTTGACAACTAGATTCTTGCTACAAAAATATGTTTAAATATGCAATCTTGCATTTACAGGAGCAGAGAGTTTGAATGTTAAGACTAGGAAATTTACAAGAATTAAGGACATCAGTTAAACACTTTGGGGACCTTCCTGAGAACTTTTTGAGTTCTTTTGCTACTTTCCTGCTTATTTTCACTTTCCCTGTCAGATAATGCAGTTGGAGCAGAAAGTACAGAGTCACGCGTCGAGTTCAGCCTCAAAACAATAATACGTGCAACAGATGACTTTTCCACTTACAATAAGCTTGGACAAGGTGGTTTTGGTGCAGTATACAAGGTAATTTTTGAACTTCATTTGACATAATACTTCACTGTTTGTTGGAAGATATCAAAAACCAATAAGGTGTTATCATATGTTGAATTGACATAAATTTTATCTGCTATGTTTTTCGACATTTTTCCCAACATTGTCTCAAGTGTATAGCTTGCACATTCATAGTGTGCGCTTACAAATGGCCAGCAAATCGCTGTTAAGAGGCTTGCTGTTCATTCTATGCGGGGTGAAGTAGAATTCGAGAATGAAGTACAGTTAGTGGCCAGACTTTATCACAAGAACTTAATCAGGCTTATTGGTTTTTGCTTTGAAGGAAAAGAACGGTTGTTAATCTACGAATTGGCACTCAATGGAAGCATTGATCACTTTTCATTTGGTACCCGTTCCCCCTTTGAGGTTTCCTGTTATTTGATCTATTAATCGAGTGCAGTGTCGTTTTTTATGCTTTCTTTAACAAACTCATGAAGTTAAAACTTGGGTCACTTCTGGTATTGCTTTAATTTGCCTCTGTTTCTAGAATGTTAGTACTATTAGGGCGATGATATTGATTCAATAAACATGCATCTTTTGTAGATCCAATGAGACGGGAGCAGTTCAATTAGGAGATCCGTTACAACATCATAGAAGGTATAGCACGTGGTGTGCTTTATCTGTTAAAACAAAGGGAGATTAAATTTAGATGATGGATACAAAATACTTCTAGGCGTGATATCACTTTCTTGAAAGTGATATTTCGAACCTTTAGGAGAGCAAACGGGTTACACGAAATTCACTTCGGGATACAAAGAAGTCGATTCAATAGACTTTGTTTGCCCTACAACGACTATCACTAAAGTATTTTAATGTGAATGTGTTTTATTGTTCCTAGTATAATTTCTGCAGTAATTATGCAAGAAACTTGGCACCAAAATTATCGGGAAAAACCCCGACCCATTTCTCACAACATATGTCCATATAAATAGACATATGTCAAAGGTAGTTATAGTGGTCGATTAGTTATTATATTATGTTACTCGCATGTAGTTTATCTTTGTTTCTTAGATTAGTGATTGCAAAAACTCTCTTATTTGATTAAACGCATAAATCTTGTACCATTACCATAGAGTAATAGTCGTATTTTCTAGCTTGTTAATATGGGGACACTGCTTTTCCTTCACTTGATGCACATATCACTTCCACCCATCTTTCAGTGCCGTAAATCAAAGCTTGCAATCGGACCTTGAATGATAATTAATTCAAAATGTTGGATACCCTAAATGAGAATAGGTAAATGTTAGGCACATTTTTATTATTATTTGGTTGGGAGTATACAAGCATCTGTGAAATTAAAATTATTGTTCATAATTTGAATTTCAGTATCGCAACATAGTCGGGTCAGATCTCAAACAGACACGGATCATAGTTGGGTCGGATCGGTTGGGTCGGATTGGTTCCAATTACCTTCATAAGATATGGCCTCGTTATAAAGGACATGTACTGACTCCCCAAGATTGGCATTTTGGCCTGGGCCTGGGTCGAGGTCCATATGAGTAAAATACTAGGAGTAGTAGTAGTATTATTAAAACCGACTCTTGTACTTTACTCCACTATATAACCACTGCCAGGTTCCTAATCTTCAGACTTTATGTTTACATCACAAACAAAAAAGTAGAGAGAAAATCTAAGTGCTGGGTTTATAATTGTAAGCAACCGCGCGCCGGCAAGTGAACAGTCTTCTGCTGCCAATTTCAGGTTAGATTTTCTCTCTTTATTTTTTTTAATTTTTTTTTTTTATAGTAGTTGTTCTTTGATTACAATATTGGTTGGGATTTCGTCACTTTTGATAAAAAAAAGAAAAAAAAGGGTTAATTTTTTGTGTCGAATTAAGATATCATTGCGTCGCTTATTAATTCAGGTCAAAAATCATTCTTTTTCAAACGTACTAAACGCAGGACGTAAAAATTGCCAAACGCAGGACAACTACCCAAAATACCCTTATCTTAAAAATAGAA
>BSSO01007661.1:0-10806 GCA_030267885.1 Mesembryanthemum crystallinum | reverse complement strand
ATATTTTTATAGCTCTTTTATACAACTTAAAGGAGTAAATAACTTGTCCCTGAGGGATCGACTCGTATTTGCTAGTGTGTACTATAAACGTACTCCGTGCACTTGCGGAAATTCAACAATATATTAATAAGTGGATCTTGTAAATTGTGGGGTTAACACATCGGCATCCACGTCACCCATCCACATCAGCCTAAAATTAATGCCAAGCTCGCATGTCTTACCATTTCATGTCGGATTAACACTAGGATTTTTTTTATGACGAACCCCCTTATAAAACAGATATTTGGAAAGAACCCCGTTGTTGAGAGGTTCAGAATAGAGGGAATGTGAGCACCACGTGATCAACGATCCGAATCCGGATGTAGTGGTTCGAGTAGTTATGATCCGAAAGTTCTCCTGCAAAACAGAGGTGAAACTAGCCCCTGGGCATGCCGAGGAAAGGCCCTCCGATGATCAAGTCAGGTCGGGAGTAAGATAAGAGAATTTCAAGAGAGAATGTAGTAGAGAGAGAGAGTCCAAAAGTCCCCTCCTCTTATGAGAGAGTGGGGTATTTATACCTGTTAGAAGAGTAAGAGTGAATGAGAATTAGGCCTTGAGGCCCAAAGTAACAACCCCATGAACTCATGGGGAATTATTATACCTCAACAGTTAGCCCCTCGACCACTGTCCGCTGCAGCTTGGTCACAAGAAGCGAGTGGTGGTCGATCAGATTCCTTTATGACACACTCTTCTACGCTAAGTAGGTTAATATGAGTTTGTAGGGCACACCGAAAGGTAACATAATGTTGAACCATTTTGACTTTGGCTCGAACGAATTCGTACGAACATAGTACATTCAAATAGAAATCCCTGCGAAAGGGTGTATTGTTGCCGCTCGATCCCTCTTTCAAGGATTCCACCGAGCCCTTTACCGCATGAATAATCAGTTCATCCGATGTAGCCCTATTATAGAGGAATTTTTCTCATCCCTATGAAAGGGTGACTCGTTTTAACATGATCCCGATTTAACCTAGCGAAGAGGCATTGTGATAGCCTCGTTGTAGAGGTTTATGTTATCCCTACGAAAGGGTGACTCATTCTAGTTCGGTCCCGTTTTAGGGATTCCGTCAAGCTTTTCACCTCGCAAAGAGGCATTGTGATAGCCCCGCTATAGAGGTTTATTGAAATTCGGTTCCCGTATAGGGGTTCTTTGGCCCCGTTGTAGGGACTTGATCAAAATGGGAACTCTGCAAAGGGAGTTTTTATTCGTAGTTTCATAATGTATGTAGATATAAATCCAAATAAAGAAGTATGTCATACAGTTTTTCCGAACACTTACTTGTAGTTACGGAATACTTAGTTTTATTTGCTCGTACTTCCATTTTCTTTTCCGCGTTGTTGCACCACATGATCCGAATCAATATATCATAATTTTTGAATAATTGGGTAGCTCATATCAAACTTGATGATTCCATATTATTTTTCATTCTCATGCTCCAACATTCGAAACTTTGAATATTCTCCGTAGCCTTCGCCTTGATTCAAAATCCTCAACTTTAAATTTGCAGAACACTTGATTATTGTGAAACCTTCAACTTTGCATGTCGCTTGAATGTTGCGGAAGAATCAATTTTATTGATGTTTGGTTGTTGTATAATACATAACTTTGCAGAGCGCTTGATTATTGTGGAAGCTCCAACTTTGCGGAATGCTTTATTAATTGTTACGGAACACTCAGCCTTGTGGAATGATTTGTTGTTCAGAGCATTCAACTTGCGGCATGCTTCCTTGTTAATCTTCCAGAAACTTTTTTCGTAGACCATGTCGGAATAGTATACGATATATTTTGAACGCTTTTTAGGGAGATCTTGTCGGAAGAGTCTACGATATTTTCGAAATGCTTTTGCGGAAGACCTTTCCGGAATAGTGGAATTATTTTTCGGAACTCTTTTTTGGAAGGGTCTCCAATCTCTTCGAAAGGTGTTTTTAGGAACACCTTTTCGATAGAGCTTACAATATTTCTGTGATGATATTTCGGAAGACCTTTACGGAGGAGTATACAATATTTTCGGAACACTCTTTCGTAAGACTTTCTCGCAAGAGACTTTTCGGACGATTCCTCCATAAAACTTTTTCGCAAGACCATTCGGAACAGTCTACAATATCTTTGGAATACTTTCTCGCAAGACCTTTTCGGAAGAATGTATAATATTTTCGGCAGACTTTTTCGGTTAACCTTTCCGGAAGAGTTTTTCGGTTAACCTTTCCGGAAGAGTTTTTCGGTTAACCTTTCCGGAAGAGTTTTTCGGAAGAGTTTATAATATTTTGGGTATATCAGAAGACTTTTCAGAATACCTTTTTCGGAATACTTTTTTCGGAAGACTTTTTTAGAAGATACTTTTCGGAAGATTCCTCTGAAAACCTTTTGTGGAAGAACATTCGGCATAGTTTACAATATCGTCGGAATACTTTTTCGGAAGAGCTTACGATATCTTGAATGCTTTTTCGGAAGAGCTTACGTTATCTTGAACGCTTTTTCGGAAGACTTTTCGTAGAAGACTTTCCGGATGAGCCTACAAAATTTCGGAACACTTGACATTGCGAAACGTTGGTACTTATGTGAGAGTATACAACTTTTTCCTTTTTTTTCTTATTTATTTTTTTTTTTTTTTTGGTATCTTCCGTTGACTCTTCTGCAATTCCGTCCGTAACAGCTCCAAACCCGAATTTGGAGAAAACAACTTCTCATATTACACTTTTCTGAAGGAAAACAGCGTTCTGAGCAAGATTAATTAGCCAAAGGCTATTAGCACCACCTTGTTTTGGCCAAATTCCATCGTTTCCTATGAGTTTTGGCCAATTCTTTGTATTGTAGCCGTATTTTTTGCCTCTAGCGTCTGATTATACTTTGCTACTTCGTAGATCACGATCCACAGAAAGTTGAAACCTTAAAACCAGTAATTTCTTTGACCATATTGTATCGTTGAACTTCATAAGCCAACCGATCAGTTGGGGCCTTGAAAGATAAGATCCTTGCTTTATGTTATGCCCCTACCAAATTGTTCGGTTGTGAAGCATTTTCTCATTTTTTTTTTTTTTTTTGATCTAAATCTTCAAACAAAATGAACATTGTCGTTCATACCAAGAAAGTAGGAGAATTCATTCCATCTTTATGACTTCTTACTGAAGGAGTTGTGTGACCATGCCGAAACCAAATCAATTTGTTGGATTTTGACCGAGTCTTGAAATGAGATTATAATAAATCTGGGACATCATTTGCTTGATGACGAAGTCGAATGATAATGAGGCTATGATCCAAGCAATATTGATGTTCAAATGAACATTTCACAAATTTTCTGTTTCATTCAGGAATTACACCGAGATGAATTCTAGGAAACTGATCCCAATGATCAGATCACATCATATAATCTGAAAACAAAACATAATCAAAACATTTATTTCATTCATAAATTACACCGAGATAAATTCTGGAAACCGATCCCAACGACCGGATCACACAAACTAATTCGAATATTAATATTTTATTTTATTTTATTTTTATTCGTAAATTACATCGAGATAAATTCTCGGAAACCGATCCCAATGATTGGATCACCCAAATTGATTCTAATACGCATTAAGACAAAGTATTCATGCAAATGGAATCCAGATATCCATCTATTCCTTCTGTATCTCTCTTGTGGTTCTCCTATGTTCCTTCCGAGCAAATTTCAGTACCTATGATAAACTCCTCACCTTTTTGCAAGGTTTCTTCAAACCTCTTCGGCTGGTTCTCAATAAGTTCAAACTTAAATGGACTAGTTTGCAATCCGTACATTAGAGCAGCTATAGCTACTGCATCCTCAAGATTGGGAATCAGTAGAGTTTCGGAACTGAAGTGTTGAATGTAAGCTCTAAGTGATTCTTCTTATCTTGGACAATAGTCATGAGATGTGCCGATGTCTTCCTCTGCACCTTGCTGGTGGTGAAGTGAGCACTAAATCTACTGCTAAACTCTCGAAAGTTGTGGATACTATTACAAGCAAGAGAATTGAACCATTTTTGAATTACCCCTTTAAGGGTAGTTGGAAAATACTTACACCATACCGCTTCCGAAACTGGTTGAATTATCATTTATGCTTGGAAGGTTGCAAGATGATCATCAAGATCTTTTGTTCCATCATAAGGATCAATGGTGGGAAATTTAAATTTTACTGGGTGGGGAATGCTCATAATTTCTTCACTGAATGGAGTTTGAATGGTCAGGGACTCTAGTCTTTGAAAGACTAATGGGGTTAATGATTTTGTTGACCTCTTCCCTTGATCTTCCCTCCGAAGGCAATGCGGTCTATCTCCATGTGAGATGCGTTTCGACTGAGAAACCGCATCCAACTGCTGGTTCGATGTCCTTAAAGAAGATGGTACTTTTGAAAGTTGATAGTCAAAACCATACTGAGTAGTTGGGGAGTGTCCAAGCCCCTTTCGAGCTTGGTCCAACGCTTTCTTTAACTCAATAATTTTCCAAGCATCAATTGAACAATGATCTTCAACGAAGGGAGGTGAAGTAGCGTGAGTGTTTTGCACCACTTTCTTTTGTCGTTTGTTGGGTATGGTGGAGGTTTTCCGGAAAATAGGTTCTCGGGAGCTTTCTTCTTGCTCCTAGTTCGGGACCTTAATTCATGACTAGAATTAAAATCTTCTAACTCGTTAACACCATCATTATGATTCTCCCTTGATCGGGTAGGATCAAAGCGAAAGAGAATAAGAGTTAAAGCTTGTGCCATCTCATTTCTTAACTCCTGGCTCACCTTCTCTAGATCTGCTTTGGTGATAGACTCAGAGGATGATTGTTTACGTTGTTTTTGAATCTCTAATGCCATATCAGCATTAATTTCATGAGACTAGTCTTCAACTTCCCTTGTGGTGGTGGTTACTTTCTTTTTACCCATTCCGCTACAAGAGTTAACCATATATATATGCTCGTCACCTTCCCCACAGACGGTGCCAAATGTTGAGAGGTTTGGAATAGAGGGAACGTGAGCAGCACGTGATCAATGATCCGAATCGGATGTAGCGGTCCGAGTAGTTATGATCCGAAAGTTCTCCTGCAAAACAAAGGTAAAACTAGCCCCGGGGCATTGCCAGGGAAAGCCCCTCCGACGATCAAGTCAGGTCGGGAGTAAGATAATAGAATTTCTAGAGAGAATGTAGTAGAGAGAGAGAGTCCAAAAGTCCCTTCCTCTTATGAGAGAGTGGGGTATTTATACCTATTAGAAGAGTAAGAGTGAATGAGAATTAGGCCTTGAGGCCCAAAGTAACAACCCCATGAACTCATGGGGAATTATTATACCTCAACACCCGTTATAAATTTTTTATTGTGAGAAACCTACTTATAAAAACAAAAGGCCATGACGAACACATCTTAAGTCATTTTTTGGCTAGCTTAAATGAGAGTCTGACCATTTTGTCCTTAGCCTTTAAGCATATATTTGCTTAAATTATATAATATATGCTTAAAGGATGAGGGCAAATCGGTCGGAACTTCATTTAAATTGGCCAAAATATGACTTAAGGTGTGTTCGTCATGTCATTTTGTTTTTATAAGGGGATTCCCCACAAATTTTGTTTTATAAGGAGATTTTTCCAAAAAGTTTATTCTATAAGGGGAATCCACAAAAAAATCATTAATACTACAATAAAGTTGATCTTAATGACCAATAAACTAAACGAATACATAATATTGAGTGGGAAGACAAGTAGCCCTTACTTTTAATTCACCCATAAAACCTAATCGCACAAAAAAATAACTAAATAAATAAATATATAAAATACAAACATGATCAATTTGGGAAGAAGATTTTAGAATGAGTACTATAGAGATCCAAGCATATCCTTGAAGAAGTTGAAAGGAAAGTAGTATGCAATTAACATGATTCGTGGTAGGGGGTAAAACAAAGAAAAGAAAAAGAAAAATAGAAGCAAAGCAATCAAATTCATTGATCAATTGGTCCATTCTTCTTCTTCTCATGGAATCAACCTACTCAGCTAGCCCAAATAATTCAAATGGAAGATATATCATCTACCATGATGACAAGTTCGCCGTGCAACGCACGGAGCGATACAACCGGTATATATCTAAAGTTGTGTCCTAATTCGTGTGGTAATGACAAGTAGGATGCCACATAAGCAACCATTTTCATGTGTAGATGTCATGTAGAATGCCACACAAGCTTACAAATTACAATGCAAGTATGTCATCTATTAATGCAAATTTTTATTACAATAATTACATATGACATTTATGATTTTATTTTTTGTGATAACACATTTTTTCATATAATAAATAAAATAAATTTGGTTACACTCCTCTAAAACTTATAGTTCTTATGTTATAGGATTGAATTTGAGAAATACTTCAAAATGAGATATACTTGTCTTATATTTGAAAAAATGAGGTTGGACAAAAGTTAATTGAATACAACACGTGGGATAGCGAGATAGCATACTCTATTGTAGTGTGTAATTGAAAATTACACGTGAATAGTGGTAAATACAAGGGAGTCTAAAAGTTTTGTCACACTTATTTACTAGACTAACTACTATTTTAATCTAAACATAAAAGAAATAAAATAAAATTATATTATGCTCAATTCTCAATAATTAACACGTTCCTTTTGTATTTCAATTGTAATAGAATACTAATAAAAGAATGAAAAGGCAAGTTTTCTAATATTTATCATGATTTTTCAAGATTATCATTGATACTTTACTTTGGCAGATACACCATATATTATTACATGGTTCGGGATCATTGGTGCATTCTCTAACAAATCAAGTGGAGTCCAATATAAATTCACCCAAACAAATATCTTATTTGTGGGACCAATATTCGAGATCATAGAATAATTTTTTCAGTTATACATTTATTTCCTCCATTCTCAACATTTGCTATTTAATGCACACATACTATATGAACTATTTACATTCTTATCATTTATTTTGCAAGTTAAAATATTAAGTACATATAGGTAAATTGTAAGTAAACCAAAAAAATAATAGCAACAAATATTACATTGAGTTCGTATGGTGACATAACATGAAACATATACAGTAGTAATTTTTTTTTGTTTTTTGTTTTTTTTTTTTTTTTTGGTAATAGTAGAAGATTCTATTACCAAAAGAGCTCAAGAAAAACATACAAAGCTAAGGGGGAGTTCTAGGAGGCCTAGCCACCTTCTAGGAAGGGTACTAGGTGACCCCTAAAGCAAGCCCCAAAGCCAAAGAGGAATACATCACTTAACAGAGTTGAAATAAATTTTATCTGAGCTACTAAGCTTCCTCAGCAACTGAATTAATTCTAAGTTTTACTTCATATTTGACTGCGTTACAAACATTATGAATATCATTTGCTGCATTTTGGAAGATAATCTTGTTCCTTAAGGCCCATATTCTGTAAGCGGTAGCTGCTATAGCAGCAAGAGTGTAGTATTTCTTGAGCTTGCAGCTTCTGGATCTGTTTATCAGCCAGCCTCTCCATCAAGGCATTGATGAGGTATAGCAGGAACCCCAACCCAAGCCATGATCTGTCGAAACATTGGTTTTGTATGAGTGCAGGAGAAGAATAAATGTTTCACTGATTCCTTATGCTGGTTGCATAACACACAGGTTATAGAAGGAATGGAGAAATGCAAATGTTTCATTCTCTCTCTAGTGAGGAGCCTTTTTTGAATTGCTAGCCATACAAACACATGCCTTGGTATTGTACCTCTACTTTATACATGGCTGCTTAGAGGAAACTTCTCATGCAATCCAGTTAACCAAAGATAGGCAGAGCTAATGGAATAGACACCATCAGGGGATTGAGCCCATTTATCACCATCAAAGCTAGCTTTTAGGGTGTCTCTAATTTGACAAAGTTTCAGCTAGTACCAGCTACAATTTGTTGGTGGGGTGTATTCCCATATGTTTTTGCCCTTTAAGTAAACTAAATGAACCCATTTCAGCTAGAGTGAGTCTTTTTTGTTGCTGGTAGCCCAGATATGCTTACCAACTGCTCCAATTCTTACAACTCTTCAAATTCAATCGTTCATGTTTCTTAGGCAAGCATACCTTATCCCATGAGATAGGTATATATTTATGAGCTCCATGTTGTCTGCCCAGAGGTAATCCTTACATCTTTGCACTACTTCATTGATGATACTCTGTGGTAGTAGATATATTGAAGACCAGTACACATAAAGGGAGAAGTCGATAGACAGAACTAGTTGACATCTTCCCACATAGGAGAGATTCTTTGCTGACCAATTATTGATTCTGTCAGTAATTCTATCAATAATTAAGTAGCAATCCTTATTAAACCATCTAGAGGGGGATATGGGAACGCCCACGTACTTGATAGGAAATTCACCAAGAGCAAAATCAGTGATTGCTTGTATTTCAGTCTTGACTGGATCAGGGACTCCATTTAGATACAATTGAGATTTGTGACAATTTGCAATAAGCCCTATCACTTTAGAAAAATAGCCAAACCCCTCCATGATTCTCTTCACTGAAGTGAAATTTCCCTTACAAAATATCATCAGGTCATCAGCTAATAATATATTTGTAACTTTGAGTTGCTTACATAATGGATGGAACCTAAAATCTTCCAATTCACTAGCTAACTTCAAGGTTTTTGTGAGATACTCCATTACCAATATAAAGAGGAGAGGAGATAGTGGATCCCCTTGTCGAAGACCTTTACCCCCATAAAAGAAACCATGTAGCCTTCCATTTATATTCAAAGTAAAGTGAGGAGTGGTGACACAAGACATGATGAGATCAATAAATTTTTGAGAAAAGTGAAATCCTTTAAGCATTTCTTCTATAAAGCTCCATAAGATAGAGTCATATGCTTTCTTCAAATCGACCTTCATGAGGCATCTAGGAGATGCATTACTTCTATTATAGAGTCTGACCAATTTGGCTGATCATGATGTTATGAGCAATGGCTTTATTTCTAACAAAAGCTCCTTGATTTTCATTTACAAGAACTGGCAGAATTGTGGCAAGTTTTTCACATCAGTTTAGAAACACATTTATACAAAGTGTTGCAATAGACTATAGGCCTGTAGTCACCAGCTTGTGAGGGATTTGCTATTTTTGGCACCAAATGAATGACAATGGAGTCTTGCTTGAGGATCTTACCACTGCTAAACACATCTTTGACTGCTGCAATGACTTCTTCACCAATAAGATTCCATGAGGACTTGTAGAATCCAGTTGTGAAACCATCAGGACCAGGACTTTTTAAGTTTGGAATAGAGAATAAGGCTTTCTTCATGTCTTCATTAGAGATTGGAGATAATAAGGCAAGCTGTTGTGTAGCATTCAAAATAGGGCCAGCTGCAAAAACTCTAGCATCTGACTGAATTCTGTTGAGGACTGGAGTGCCCAGCATGGCTTCATAGTATTCAACAAAGTGTTTTGTAACTTTCTCATAATAAGAAATGGTAGCATTAGTAGAATCAATTACATGAGAGACTCTGCTTCTTTGTTTCCTATATGAATAATAGAGTAGAAGTACCTTGAGTTTTGGTCTCCTAGAGCAACCCAATCACCCTTAGATTTTTGCCTTAGGAAGCTTTCTTCTACGTTTTGAAACTTCTTATACTGTCTCATGGCTTCCCTTTCGGCATTGATAAGATTATCATTTAGAGGATGAATGAGGAGGTCTGCCTGAGCTGCTTTGAGGTTCTCATATGCCTGTGAAGCTCTTTGTTGTATGTCAGAATAAGAACCTCTGTTGAGAGACTTAAGAGACTTTCTAACCTCAGCCAATCTCTTGTAGATTACATACATCCTGCTACCAGTACCTTCAGTACGCCAAGCAGAGCTAATAATCTCATGAATTTGAGGATTAGTACTCCACATATCAAAAAATATAAATAAAGGCTTACCAACTTGAGGAATATCAAAGAAGTCAATCACCATAGGGGTATGATCTGATGTGCCAAATGGATAAATTTTCAGCATTGTAGAAGGAAATATATCAAGCCATTTTGAATTGGCAAGAGCTCGATCAATTTTTGAAGCTACTCTTTGGTCACCATCTCTATTATTGCACCAAGTAAAAGTGTTTCCAGTCCCATAGAGATCCTCTAAGCCATAGTCATACAAACAGTCTCTGAATGCAGTTATTTCAGCAAGAGAAACCTTTTTACCCCCAATTCTATCAGTAAAATTGAGAACATTATTAAAATCACCCATTACAACCCAGGGAAGGTTGTTTTGGGCAATGTTTCTAAGTTCATTCCAGAGAGGAGCCCTGAGATCATCTTCATAAAAGCTATAAACACAAGTGAAAAGAAAATCAATTTTAGTAGCAATGTGATGAACCTTACAATGAGCAAGCTGAGCAGAAGATTGTAGGACTATCACATTTAAGATATGATGCATGGGCATCAACAAGAAACAACACAAGGAACAGCTAAGGGCGCAACATAGGGAACAGGTGCAACAACACTTGGAACAGTTCCAGCACACTGATCTGTTAATTGGAATTACTTGGGCAGCAAGGAGTGTGATTTTTGGCAGTTATGGACGCGATTTTTTGGGCTGAATTTTAGTAGGTTTAGGAGTCTTTATTTAGTTTCCTTATTATGATAAGATTTAGTTAGAATAAAATAAAAATCAGATTTTGGTAAGTTTCCGAAAGCCATTAGGGCTCTTATGTTAGTTTCCTAATTAGATTAGGAGATCTTTTTATTATCTTTTATTTTCAGATTTTTATTAGATGTTTCTAGCACGATTTAGGGGTTATCTTCAGAATGTGTGATTGAGAAATAA
>BSSO01007660.1:0-10808 GCA_030267885.1 Mesembryanthemum crystallinum | reverse complement strand
TTTTTTAAAAGGTGGTTCCCCACCAAAAACATTTTATAAGAGGGGACTTCACAAAAAACCCTATATATAAGGGGGTTCACCGCAAAAAATCCTTATTATTAACTAAATTGTTTAGTGAAATTTTTTGAATTTTTTCTTTTTTTATAATTATAAAAGAGATATATGATTTCTCTTTCTCTTTCCTTTCCACTCTACTAGGTTTAAGCCCATGCGCTGCATGCTTTGTAATACATTACTAAATTTTAAGTTATTATTACTCTTGTTGATTTTTTTTTTTTAGAAAAACTTTTAAATTAAACATTCAAGCAAACTATTGATTTGACCATTTATTTGATAACTCTTTGAAAGTTAGAGTGTATTTCATATTAGTTCACATTTACATTGGTAACAATAAATTATAAGAAAACTTTGGTCTCTATGTGGAGGAAGAACGTCTTCTGTTCCCCTTCACAGATTTCAATCATCATGAAGAAACACGGTAGACCAACAAAGAATTCACAGATTGCAGCTTCGAATTCGTCGTCTCAAGGCTAATTGAATGAGGGTAATATGGGTGGGATTGATTAAGCAGTAAAGAAGATTGAAGAGACCCAGATGAGGAACCTGCGTTCACCGGTGACATTGGGGGAGTTCTTAGAGCCTCAAATACGACAATCTCCACTCAAATCTTTGGAATCAGGTAACCCTAATTTCCTTGATTGTTGTGTTGGGGAGGAATTGGAAATTTTGGGATTCTCTTCGCATTGTAATCATGAAATTCATGCGGCCATTGTGGATTGTGTGCTTAATGACGAGAATGAGGAAGGATTGGGAAATAAAGAACATGTTTCTACCATTAAAAATGATGCTAAAGATGATAATCCATGGAAAAAACTACATGCTAATAATCGATCATCGGAGTAGGGACTGAAATTGAATTATGTTTAGAATAGTGATGATGCTGTTTACTTTGATTTGAATGACCTTGAAGTTGAATATTGGGAAAAATACTTTGGTGGGTTTTGTAGTTGGAGGGAATCCCAAACCGCCTGCTCTGAAAGAGTTCATAGAGAAGAAATGGGGGCATGTGGCTATGCCTCAGATTCTCAATCATAGTAGGGGGTGGTACTACATAAGGTTTGTATTAGAGGAGGACGGGGATTCTATTCTCAAAGGGGGGCCTTGGATTATCAGGGGTAAGACCCTTTTGCTCAAACCTTGGTCACCCACTTTTTGCATTGAAAAAGAGAAGTCACTAAGATCCCAGTCTGGGTTAAATTTCCCTGCCTTGATGTTCAATGGTGGTCCTCTAACGGGCTTAGTAAATTGGCTAGTAAAGTTGGAAAACCCATGTTTGCAGACAAGTGTACTACATTCAAAGAGAAAGTTTCATATGCTAGGGTCTTGAATATTGATGTGGATGTCTCATCTGAGTTAGTGACTGATGTGCCTATTGTTACCCCTTTTGGTGTCAAGCTTATGCAACAAGTTGTTTATGAATGGATTCCCTTTTATTGCAAGAATTGTCATCAACTGGTCATGTTGTGGAGAAATGTAGGCTATTAAGGAAAAAGAAGGAGACTGAGGTGGGTGTGCAGAAGCATGTTTCTCATGAAAATGTTTGTAAGGAAATTGCAGAGGAGGTTCCTAAGACTATGGAGGGTCAGCAGTCTCTACCAACTACTACTATTGATACACAGGTTGTCAACAAGAGGGGTTGTACTGAACTGCAAGAACATGATGGTTTTGGCCTATTCGGGTCTGTTCCAGCTAACCACAGAATACAAGAGAAGAAATTCAACTCTGCACCTGATAAGAGAGAGAAGAAGAAGTTTATGATAGGAAAGCCTGGTACTACAATGCAATCACTATTTCAGCTTATGGGTGAGATAGTTCTTGGAGATGAAGATTATGGGGAGGAAGGGCCTATACAATCTAAATGATAGTTGCTTCATGAAACATTAGAGGGTGTAATGACCCTAATAAAATGCAGGAGGTGAAAACCTTCTTGCGAAATAAGAGGATTGATGTCCTTGGTCTTTTGGAAACTAAAATAAAATGCAATAAGCTGCCAAAGTTATTTAAAGCTTGTGGTAGATTTGGTGTTAGTAGTAACCATGATTCTCATTATAATGGGAGAATAATTGTTCTGTGGAGAGTAGATAAAGTCAAGTTGGAGGTTGTACATGCAACCTCTCAGGCTATGGTGTGTAGAGTTACTGATGTTGATTCTTTGAGTTGCTCTAGAGTCATTTTTGTGTATGCCTATAATGAGGCTACTCAGATGAGGGAGCTCTGATCTGATTTGGTGATGTGGAGCAGAGCAAATTCAGTCCCTACATTGATGATGGGAGATTTTAATGTAACTTTGAGCATCCAAGAGAGGTGCAGTTCTGCCATGCCTTGCTTACAAGATATTGTTGAGTTTCAAGATTGCATTGATCAAAGTGGGTTTGCTGGTGTTCCTACTATTGGTTTCACTTACGACACTTGGGCAAATAAATAGGCAATGAATATGTTCAGTGTAAATTGGACAGAATCATGTGTGATAGTAATTGGACTCTTCATGGTCCATCTTTGGAAGCTGAATTCCTCCCTCCTGGACTGTCAGATCGTACCCCCTATTTTGTCAATATCACTAGCAGCTCTATAGGTAACAGGAGTACCTTTCATTATCTTAATTGTTGGTCTACTAATAAAAATTCCATTGATGTTGCGTCTCAGGTCTAGAATGAGCCTGTTGCAGGTTGTAAATGTATCAACTTTTTTGTAAGATGAAAAGGCTAAAAACTCATTTAAAGAGGTTGCACAAGAATGGTTTTAGTAATATTACTGAAAAGAGAAGTTTAGCTTTGGAAGATTGGAATCAAGCTCAAAAGAGACTGCACGATTTTATTTATTTATTTATTTATTTATTTTGTGAAAGATAGATGTATTATTAATTCACCAAAAACAGAGCTAATTACAGCCACTAGTTCAAGACAGTTTATAAGTTAAACGAGAGCATACCTACTAGGTAGGGCTTCTCTTATTTAACTAACTGTCGCATTAAAGGAATACATGCTCAATCCAAATTCTATCACTAGTGCTATATGATTAAGTAAGCTCTGAAATTTTGCTTTACAAACTGACTTAACTCACTTTAGAATCTGATTAGTGGTAGGAATAGAGAATTTCCACACTGATTGATTCCTATCGCTCCGAATAGATTATATCAAAGCTTCCAGCAAAGCATAAATGGTGTGCTTCTGAAATCTTGTGTAGGTCTTCCTTCTCATTAGTGTTTTCCATATGCTCTTCAGAGATGGGTTGTTAATTTTCATCCTCAACCATTGCTGGACCAGGTCCTAGCAGTAGTTACTATAAGGACAATTAAGGAAGAGGTGCTCTGCATTTTCAATTGCTATTGCACATAAAGGGCATTTATCATAATTGCTTACCCCATGAGAGTGAAGCCTGTCCTTTGTTTGCACTTTGCAGTTTATCGAGTATAGTTAACCAGCAAATGAACTTGTGTTTGGGTAAAACATACTTACTCCAAACCCATCTTGGCCATTGCATTTTCTCATTCTCACCTCCGAGCCATTGGTATCCAGATTGCACTGTGTACACTCCCTTGCTTGATAGGCATTTGCTGCTTAAGAATCCTGGAGCTAGAGTTTCCTTGATAGAGCACACTCTTTTCCATATCCAGCTACAGTTTGATGGGGGAAGAGATTGCATGATGACCCTTTTAATGTTGCTCTACAAGATGATGAGAAGAGGATGGCTGAAGCTTATAGCAAATATAAAAAATCTGAACAAAGTATGTGTAATACCCCAATGATTTGATGGTTGAGGATTTAGCTTAAATGGATTGATGGGTACTACTCATACCACCAAGGTGCATCTTCTTTTCATAAAACTCATTCCTTAGAAACTCCACAGTTAAGCGTGCTTGGCTTGGAGTAGAGGCTGGGGTGTTACATTAATTCTCTAAAGAAATTGAGAATTATGTTGTTTAATTATTTAAAATGAGTTTTATTGGGTTAAAAGGCCTTAATCCTTGTTTTAATAAAATTGGGCTTTAAAACCCGATTAGCTTAAGAAAAGAATTGAACTAGGGAGTATGTGCATTAGGATCGAGTTTAGGTCAATTAGGGAAGCCCTAGTCAACCCCGTTGCCTATATAAGAAACCCACGTGGTTCATTATTCACTTTACAATCCACTCAAACTCTCTCTCTAGGTATTTCACTTTCTCTATCTAAAATTCCCCTCTTCTTCTACTTAGCTGAGTTGGGTGGCCATGTAGGGCCAAGTTGGGTGGCCATGGTGTCCGGAGAAGGGTGGCACCGCCTCTCTCTCTCTCTCTTCTCTTTCTTTTCTCTCTTTATCTCTCTTTATTTTCCCTCTCTCTCGTGTGTCTCCCTTTCCCCTCTCTTGCGTTTGGTTGCCGGACCACCGGCGCGGCTCCAGCCTAGTGGTTGTCGAGCCGGCCAGGAGGTGGTGGCACAGTGGCAGGCGCGGTGGCCACAGTCACCGCCTCCCCCCCCCCTCTCTCTCTCCCTCGCGCGCTCTCTCGCTCGCAGCCGCGGGTGGCTGCCGCCCAGCTATGGTTGGCGGCGGCTGACGCCTGCCGTCCACCGCCGGCCAGTGGGCTGGTGGTGGTGGCGCGTGGTGGGTGGTGATGGTGGTTGAGGTTTTGATGTTTTAGTGCTTTTATTAATTTCCAAGTTAGCGTTTTTATTTTTGAAAATTAATTGTTTTGATTTTATTTTCAATAAAGATTTGATCTTTCAATTATGAAAATTAATTTCAATAATTAGAAGAAATGAAAATTGTGATTTGTAAATTTTGGAAATATTTGTTTAATTTTCACATTTGAATTTATTTCAAAACGTTTGTATTTTTGGGTGTTTTGGTGAAATTGGTAACTTGCTAAAGATTGATTTAGAAGTGGTAAATTTTTCTAATCATTTAACCCTAATTTGAGACTCCTAATTCCTCTAGATTATTAAATTTGAATTTATAAAGGATTTCCTAATTAAATTAGGAAGGTTTTAGAGTTTTCTATTTATATTGGATTCTTTTTTAAGGGATTTCCTATTTTCAATTATGGGAAGATCTTTATTCCTATTTTCAAATTTATATTTTATAAGTTATTTAATTCTGTAAATTCATGATATTTTCAGAATTAATCTTTTGCTAATTTAAGTTATATTTTTTTTTCTTAATTATTTAGGTTTTCAATTCCTTTACTAATTAGTAATTATTCTTTATGTAGCAAATTTCGAGCAAGCGACTTTGCACTTCGTGCTATAGACTTTACTTTGTTTAGGAGCATTTATAAGGTATTATGCATGCCTTCTCTCTTACAAATCCGTTGCATGATTTATATTTTGCTATGAGCATGTTTTCGAATTAAGTGAATAGCATGAGATTATATACTTGATTTATTTATACATGCTTAAATTAACCAATTGCATGAGTATATGTTTTTTAAATTGGTTATCATGATGTTTGAACATGTGATATGTTATGTGACTCACATGTTTCTATATATACCATGTTGGAGTGATTCGATTAAATTGCATGAAATCATGAGAGTTAAGTGATGTTTATGAAATATTGTTAAGGATATGATTCAAGTAATCATGAGACAAGCTATGAATTTATATTTGGTGAGTTATGCATGGAGAATATGCAATTGGCATGAACTATTATGTTATGCATTGGGCGATCACAAATCAAATCAAAGCCAATTGTGTTTAGACTTGCATATAAGTCATGAGTTTTCGTAATAACTCTTTTTCCTTCAAATGAAATTACTTGAAATTGACTAATAAGTAGAATAAGACTCCTTTAGGGCAAAGGGAGTAAACAGAGCGTATTTAAGAAAGTGTAAACCCAAAGGGTTATCACTAGTGTTGTGTACAAAACCCAACTAAAAAATACCGATAATGTTGGTCAGGGATGTCAATCCCTAAAGCCCTAATTTGTGCGTATGAGTGTGTAGGGTGGTATTCATACCTTGAGTCTATAAGTCTATGGCTAGAATGTACTCATCATACAAACCAAAGTTTGAGCGCTCTACTGCTCTATTTATTATTCACTAGTGTCGTGCTATGTTGTTACCGACTAGTGTGCTCTCTTATCTCTCTAAAGACGACACTTCTATGTGTACTTGATTGTCAATAATGGTAATTATTCTAAATAAACTCTTTTATGTGTAATTGATTTCGATTCTATTGGAGATTACTACAAAGCTTTTTCTCATATGATTATTTGCTACTTGTGCATTGAAAATAAATTTCGAAATAAATAAAACCTCTTTTAAGAGTGTCTTTTATGAATTTTACGGATTTTGGATACCTTGCTTAGTTTGTACTGATTTTATAAATTTCTGTTTAACCTGTGTGGCTAGAATGTTCTTATTCCAGTTTGATCGAGGTATGTATCGTAATTGTTTTGCGCTAGTCAAGGGATACACTAGCGGGTTTTGTTAAGAATTTTGGATAGTGTTTGAGTTATGGCTTGTCGCCATGTTTTGTGAGGCCTTTGTAATAAGTCTATTACTTGGTTAATTTTGGATTCTGCTTAATTCTCATTTATAGACAAAATAGTTTGTTTAGTAATTGTGTTTGCTCATTATTTTAGCCTTAATATTCGACCTTCGGATTGCATGTGGCGATCTACGCTCCGAATTCACTAGTCGCCTTTCCTAATTTCGGGATTATTGAGTATGGGGTGTGACAGATGGGTGTTCTATAAAACACCATCCAAGCTGTTGCCAGACATCTCTTGAGAACTGACACTGGAAGAATATATGGCTGCAAGAATCCTCATCATTACAATAGAGGTTGCAGCTGCTAGGCATCACCATGCCTCTCTTCTTCAGGTTGTCGCAAGACAATTTGTGCTAGCAAGAAGACCAATAAATATGTGCTTTTGATAGTTTACAACTCCCTGAGGCATAGAAATTATACCACACCAAAAATTGCAAACTTAAATTCCTACATAATTAATGAGCTGGATTTTCCAATATAGATCAAATATTTTGTAGACCAGGGCTGAGTAAGCTTTCTGAATTTATCAAGGAGAGGCCAGCACAAATTAACTTTCAATCTAGAAGAAGACAAAGGCGCTCCTAATTACCTAAAAGGCAGCTTCCCTCTTGTGAAATGAGTAACTCGTAGGATATGATCTTGAACTAAAGTATGAACTCCCCCGAAATAAACACAAGATTTAGCACTGTTGGCTTGCAGACCTGACATGCTAGCAAATGATTGAAAACACTTCATGATAACCTCAATAGAAGGTGTATCCCTTTAGCAAACAAGAATAGATCATCAATAAATCAAAGAATGAGTGAGAGAGTTCTTGGAGCATTTAGGATGGAAGCTGAATGAATTGATTAAAAATAGCAGCCTTCTTGAGCATCCTAGCAAGAAATTCCGTATGCAAAAGAAAGATTTAAGGAGACATGGGGTGCACTTCCCTAACCCCTCTTCCACTAGCAAAGAATCCCTCAAGGACCCCTTGAATTGGAAAGAAGTGCATTGGAGTTTTGATGCATACCATGATCCAAGTAACAAACAATGGAGGGAAGCCATAGAAAAGAAGCACTTTCTCAATATAACTCCCACCTAGGAGAGACATGACTTCTATCAAAATGTTTTGTTAACTCATGATATGGTCGAAAATCCATCACAGAAGAAGGGACATACCACTTAGCTACGCATAAGAGAAATAATTATGTAATTCACCTGTTTCAATATCTTACTAGTGGAGAATAATTCCCTAATAGCCTTGCATACATTAGCTCCTACAACATGCCAAGCCTTCTTGAAAAAATCATATGTATATCCATCTATTCTTAGGGACTTATCCTCAGGGATAGAGAAGAGATTTTTTTTTAATTTCTGTATTTACCATTTCACTATACACACCACGGCTGACACTAGGTCCATCATCACAGCAAGCTTCTGAAAGAGATTCAACTTGGGCAAGGGTACCGAGGAGTTGTTTATAGTTGTTCAAGAAAGCTTGAGTGACTTCCTCAAGCCCATGCCTAAGATGACCATGAGCATATGTGATACTAGTAATAGCATAGTAGCAGCCTTCCTCTCTTTGAGCTTAGCATAAAAGCAAGAACAATTTAGAAGATTTGATGGTTGATGATTTAGCTTAAATGGATTGATGGGTACTACTCATAACACCAAGGTTCATCTTATTTTCAGGTAACTCATTACTTAAAAACTACACAGTTAATCGTACTTGTCTTGTAGTAGTACTTGGGATGGGTGACCTTATGGGAAATTTATCATGAGCATGCGAGTGAGCACAAATCATGTTGGAAAAACTTGTGCTGGTTTGCGTGGTCAATCTTAACCATGGAAGCGGATATTATTAGCACCACCAGCCTATTTACGAGGTTGCGGTGTTACAAATGGTATCAGAGCGACCCTACGACCGCGTGATGAGCCTGTGGGCCAGGAGTGAGTGGCCAGCCGCATAGCAGGGATGGATTATGGGGCTAGATGAATGCTCATGCGCAACGATAACGTTGCATTCTTTTAGTGGGGGTGAATGTAATTTGCCAAAGATTTGATGGTTAAGTATATCTTAAGTGGTTTGTGTGTACTACTCATATCATCAAGTTGTATCTTATTTTTAGGTATCTTATTCATTAGAAACTATATAGTTAAGCGTGCTTGGCTTGTAGTAATATTTGAGATGGGTGACCTCATTGAAAGTTTATCAGGGGCATGCGAGTGAGTATAAAGCATGTTGTAAACACTTGTGGTGCTATGTGTGGTCAGTACTCAACCAGGAGAGGATATCTTGGTATCACCAGTAGCCTGTGTAGCAGACTTGGGTGTTATAAATGGTATCAGAGCGACCCTGCGACCGCGTGTTGAGCCTGTGGGCCAGGAGTGCCTGGTCAGACGGCTAGCACAGATGGATTACGGTGCTAGATGAGTGCCCATGCGCAACGAAAACGTTGCATTCTTTGAGTGGGGGTAAATGTAACAACAAGGATTTGATGGTTAAGTATAGTTTAAATGTTTTGTGGCTACTACTCATACCACCAAATTGCATATTTTTTTCATGTAACTCATTCATTAAAAACTTCACAGTTAAACGTGCTTGGCTTGTAATATTATTTGGGATGGGTGACCTGCTAGAAAGTTTCTCACGGGTACGCGAGTGAGTACAAAGCATGCTTTAAAAACTTGTGATGGTCTGTTTGGTCAGTGCTAAACTAGGATAGCAGATCTTGATAGCACCAGCAGCATGTGTAGCAGGATGGGGTGGTACAAATGGCATCAGAGCAATCTTGTGACCGCGTGCTTAGCCTGTGAGCCAGTAGTGCCTGGTCCGCCGCCTAGCAAGGGTGGGTTATGGGGCTAGATGTGTGCCCAGTGCGCAACGAGTACGTTGCATTTTTTGAGTGGGGGTGAATGTAATACCCCCATCATTTGATGGTTGAGTATAGGCTAAATGGTTTGTGGGTACTACTCATACCAACAAGGTGCATCTTATTTTCATGTAACTCATTCATTAGAAACTCCACATTTAAACGTGCTTGGCTTGTAGTAGTATTTGGGATGGGTGACCTATTTGTAAGTTTCTTGTAACACCCCGGATTTTATAAAAAAATAAATAAATAAAAATGAGCATAAAATGCGTCAAAGTTTTGTTTAACAATACAATAAACCAGCCTTAAAGGCTTAAATAAAAACTTGTTTCAGTAAAAATAATATATATACAAACCAACCAACCAAAATCCAGGGCGTTACCGGCACACTCGACTCACAAAGAAGGATGTAAGGTTAAACCAATACAACCCACAATAAACCCGAAACATTTCTAAGTGATATACTATATCTATTACAATTGAATAAATAACTGAAAAATCAAACTGTAAAACAAATAGAACCAAAGTCTTCTCAATGACTCTATCTGAGTATAATCGGAAGCGTGCGGTACTCACAAACAATCAACCTGTATACAATCATCAATCTACTCCCCAAATGTGACAAATTCACATAGTATCGTCGTATATCCACCATAGGAAGAAGACGTGAACGAAAACACACGTAACAGAAAAGCAACCACGTCAGCAAAACTAGTATAACCAATCATTCTATCAAATAATAAAATAAATTGGAAATAATTCTTATTAATGGATAAGTTATAAACCCCAAATCACACCAAACTGAGAACACGCATACGTTCTCTTATTAACGACCGCGTGATGAGCGTGTGGGCCAAGAGTGCTTGGTCAGCCGCCTAGCAGGGGTGGATTATGGGGCTTGATGTGTGCCCGTGTGCAACGAGTACGTTACGTTATTTGAGTGGGGGTGAGTGTAATACCTTAAGTATTTGATAGTTGAGTATTTAGTTAAAATGGATTGATGGGTACTACTCATACCACCATGGTTTATCTTATTTTCAGCGAGCTCATTTTTTATAAACTCAACAGTTAACCGTGCTTGGCTTGTAGTAGTACTTGTAATGGGTGAACTCATGGGAAGTTTCTCATGATCATGCAAGTGAGTACAAAGCATGATGGAAAGACTTGTACTGGTTTGTGGGGTCAGTCCTCAACCATTGAAGCGGATATTAGTAGCACCACCAACCTGTGTAGGAGGTTGGGGTGTTATAATTAATTATAAGAATTTAATATTTATTATTAAATCTCATAATTCAAATAAATCAATTAATTTAAATAAAATATATAAAGGAGAATTATCGTACAATTGAACGATAACAATTTCAAATAGTCATTTGAAATAATAAATAAATAATGTAGAAATATTTGGGGTATCTCATCTCACCCACA
>BSSO01007659.1:0-10810 GCA_030267885.1 Mesembryanthemum crystallinum | reverse complement strand
AAAACACTATCCTCCAAATAGAAAAGTGAAAAACACATATAGAATTTCCCTAAAAAAAAAAAAAAAAAAGTGAGTTAAGAGCAGTAACATTTTATAGACTACCAGTACAATCTACCATTATACAGTATAATTTGTTTTTGTGTGGTCAAAGCAAGAATCTATAAAGCTCAGTTTGTTTGCACTCCTGAGTTAAGACTTAAGAGCAGGCAAGAAGGAAAAATGGCAACACTGGGAAACACTTTATCTTTGCTAGCAACAACACTGGAAAATGACTTGAAAAGCAAAATCTCAGCTACCAATCTCTCTCCTCTGAAATGGAAATCTTCAGCTGCTTCAAAATCCAAAACTGGGATTTGCTGTAAATTATCTGGGGATGGTGGAAGTGGAACTGAAGAGAAACCCTCAAACAACTCCACAATCACCAGATCCAAGAAGAATAGGATGGAGGAGTACAACAATGCCATGAGGAATATGATGAGGAACCCATATGAATATCACCATGATCTTGGTCAGTTTCTTCCAATTTCTTGACTTATTGTTTCATTAATGGCATTTGGTTGTGCCCGTTTAGTCAGATTAAAGCACAATTTCACAAATTTTTTACCTGAGTTCTTGTTAAATTTGACAAATTGCGTGAGAAAAAGGCTGAATAGTTACATTTTAGTGTTTTATTCGCACTATTGGAATTACTTGGATTGTCTAATAATTGGTACATCATATATTTGAAGAGGATTTGAACACGATTGAGCTTTGTGTTAGTGGGGTTTTGTGAGTTAATGATCATTTCGTGATGTAAGGTTAGATTGCTTCGTATCTCCTCATTGCCTGCTTTTGAACTTTTGTTTGTATGGTGAACCTTTTTATCACTTCCTTTCATCCTATGAATGTAGTACTCCTATTTGTTATTTGAGCTCTGTGAGTTAGGGAGCAACTTTATGATCATAATCAACTTGGCGTAGAGGAAATCATTGATCTTTCAGGATTTAGTGGAGCTGCTTGAAATAAGTAGCTCATTAGTTTTTGTTTATGTAAAGTGCAACATTAAAGTTGCTGGGGTGACTGCGAAAGGGGCAGCAAAGAGGGCTCTAAAGCAAGAAGAAAGGAAGGGCATAGAATGTTAAAGTTTCTTCTGATTAAGTTATTTATGATCTAAAAATCATTGGATTATGGAAGTCATTGAACTTATCGGAAAAGTTATTAGTGGCCACTTGGATTACGGATCATCAATGGTTAATAATGCTGCTCCATCTCCCTTACTTATAAGAGAAAAACTCAAGTGTTAGTAAATTAATGAGAACTTATTTCAATTGTATTGCTCACTAGTTGCCACAGTAAATTGGGTATTTCAGTATTTAGACGTCATAGAATTTGGTAACTTATCTAGTGGGATGATATTCCTTTGCACACTGCTATCAAGTTGTTAGACTAAACCTTGACATGAATGAATTTGGCACTCTAATCAACGATTCCTCAACAGCATATATAGTTATGACAAATGACAATGGACTTATTTAACATATTAGAAAAAGGTTCTCAATTATATTTTGGTTCCCCGAGTTAGTAAATTGAAATCTTTTGATGGTTCTCAAACAATCTGAATATCGGAAGCGTTTTTCTGTTGTTTAGGTATGAATTACACTTTGATACTTGATAATTTGATTGTGGGCTCACAGCCTCAGAAGCCGGAAGATATTGACCATCTGAAGGAAAATGAGAATGTGGCATACATCCTAAACTTGCAACAGGACAAGGACATTGAATACTGGGGGATTGACTTTGATGCCATATTAAGGCGATGTGAACAACTTGGAATCCATCACATGAGAAGGCCTGTAAGCCCTTTCTGTCCCCTCTGTCTAGCTCTCCCTTTCCCTCTCCCCTTCTCTCTCTCGTGACATGTGGATAGGCTAGTGATGGCTGTGTAATATTGTAATGTAATCTCAATAACTTTCTGATCTGATATGTCGTTAGGCAAGGGACTTTGATCCAAATTCTTTGAGAAATGAGTTGCCCAGAGCCGTTTCAGCATTGGAATGGGCCATTTCAAAGGGGAATGGAAAAGTGTATGTTCATTGTACTGCTGGACTTGGAAGAGCCCCTGCTGTTGCTATTGCTTATATGTTCTGGTTTTGTGGCATGAATGTAAGTCAACTATGTTGCTATGTCTTAACTTGATACAAAGTATTTCAGAATTCACGTTGTTTCTGGTTTGTCGATCGTGTATTGCATTAGTCATTTAATATTATCAACTACCTGGGAGCTTGTTTTCCGATATTGTATATAATGTTGCATGGTTGTGGAACAGCTGAATAAGGCCTATGATGAGCTTACTTCAAAAAGACCTTGTGGACCCAACAAAAAAGCAATTCGTGCGGCTACCTACGATCTGGCTAAAAACGACCCATCGAAGGAGCCCTTGGAAAGTCTTCCTGAACATGCTTTTGAGGATATAGCAGATTGGGAGAGGAAGCTGATTCAGGAGCGAATTCGTGCCCTGCGTGGAACATGAGAAACGATATCTTTCCCGCTTTTACATACTCTGAGAAGTTTGTGAGTTTCTNTTTTTTTAAAAAAAAAATTTACACTAATTTTCATGTCTTTTCTTTATTGCAATTCTTGAGACATGCTATTATTTCCTTTGCACCACACTGAAGAGCCATTTGAAGTCCAAATTTCAACGCATAGGCTTCTGCTAAAATTGTATCCCATTCCTTGACCACATGCTTGACAGCAGCCCTCACCACTTAACCATGTTCGTTGTGGAGCACAGCACCCAGACCTGTCCCACCTCCTCTAAGTTGCCCAGCATCTGTGTTGCTCAAGTAGGGATTCTTATGAAAATGGAAAAACTCGCATCTCTTTAATTTATTTTTATGTTGCTCAAACTCAAAACAACTAGACAATGACTGTGTATCAGATTTTTCGGGAGCTCCATTAGTCCCCCCCGCTCCCTGTACCCTACAAGTATAAAATGAACTATGTAATTGTCACATCCTATCCAAGTGTCCGAGAATAGGACCTGGATTGTTTAGGTTGGAATAAACAGTGCAAGTAACATAGGCTGAGTTTATAATAAGATGTTCATAATAATCTGAATGAATTATTTCACATTCTGTACATTATAATCTGAACCATGTGAGTATCACAGCTTCAAAACTGGATGACATATGAGAGCCTGCAGGCAATCTTCCAGATTGAGAGATATCTGACCTCTGACTATAACAGACTTGATAAAGTTCAAAACACTTAGTATATTTTATTGATAAATAGAAATGAAACAAACTTGATTGGCTAACTGTAATATCTTTGATTCTTCTAGGTTTTGAATCCTTTGCTGGTTGGTTTATGAAGCACATTAAGATACTAAAAGGGTGTTGCTGGAAGTAATGCTGTAAAGTAATTATCATAAAGCACTGCCAACTTCAGATGGCTCAAAGCAAAATTATTAGCAGTTCTCTACAGCCAGGAATTGTGGATGATGTAATAGCTCCACAAATTTGAGCACTTACGGAGCTTATATACTGTTATGTAATGCAATAGCTCATATGCCATAACAGGTGAGTTGAAGGGTGACTGACAGTACCGAAGATATGTTTATTATCCCTTTTTACATAACGATTCATGTGTATGGTGAGCATTTCTGAAGGGGAAAACTGAACATTTTCCTAAAGATGTATTTCTTTCGGAATTTTGTTCCCACCAACTTCTACTTCTCCCTCTCACATTTCAACCCTTGCCAACCCCTCTTCCTCCCCCTCCCCCTCCACCTGCACCGCCACTTTTGACTTATAAGAAGGTAAAGAACTATGATTGTATTTTTCGAACATCACAAATAATTACAAGTAACAACTGAGTCCCGGAGGAGGAAATTTGTTTAGGAATAAAAGAAGATAAAGAAGTTAAGTTCCCTTGGCCAAAAGAGAAAACAACCTCAAAATGTTGTACTTCAAGGTCAGCTAATTTCAACATTTCAATACAGTTTCATTTGCTCATATCAAATACTTCCAAGTTTATATTACTCTAGTAGCTAACATTACCAAGTGTAATGCAATTTGCAATTTCACCACTACTGATGTTTGAATTCTTCTACTATCCAATGCTACAGATTTCGTAGATTTGACAGCTCCGGTTCTCCTTTTACCACCCCTTTTATAGAACATCAAGGGGGGAAAATAAATTGGTAGCACAATAGACCTTTATTTAATTACTGTGGCCTAGCAAAAATGCAACAATAAGGTGGCTGTATAGGAGTAAAAGATAACAGAGTTTGTTTTAAAACAATAGTACATTGCATGGAGTAGGATACAGCTACTGTTCTAGTTTCATTCTTTCAAAATGTACCAAATAAAGGAAAAGAGTGTAAACAAGAGCTATCTGTATAATTTAATCTAATCATTCCAATCTAACACGTCTATAGCAGATATATGCATTTGTCATCTATGATCATCTTCAGGATGATCGGGGTCTGTATCCAATGCCTGCAGCTTTACAAGTTGTTCCCGATGATAGGGGTCTGTATCCGAAGCCTGCAGCTTCACAAGTTGTTCGCGACGCCACCCCAAATGTAATGCTGTAATGATCCACAATAAACAGGCCTGTGGTAACAGAAACAGTAATCAATCAATAAAGAACTAGTAAGCCAATAGGAGCAACAGCACAAAAAAAAGAGTGGGGAAGGGATGTTTAATTACACCCGCGAAAAGAAACAAAGAAAGACAATGATCTATTGATAAGCAGCAGAAGACTGGCTTCACCCCTCCCCTCTCCTTGCTCCTTGCTCATTCACCTCCTTTTCGTAAAGTTTCTAGATGATGTAAGATCTTAATCCAGTACTCCTATCCTCTGCAAATGCATATGAGGACATCTCATCATATCAAGGAGAAAAGAATGAGGAATGCTCAGCATATCACCACCAGCACGCCATTCCCTGGATTTATACACCTTAATTTATTTCCATGGATAGTGTAATCGAAGAGATAGGTTTGTTCATAGTTGGCCCTAGGTAAAGTGCATACTAACCAAAGAGAAAGGTTCCTTGGTCTTGGTAACTAGCTGAAGGAAGATCGGGCACAATTTGTCCTACAGTGCTGTCTATAGACGGTAGACATTCAGGGACGTTTTCTCAGTGTTGTAGCGGGAGAGACCAACAGTATTAGATATTAACAAGAGTATGTCGCCAGCAGATTATCTCACCATTCTCACAAGATATTGGTCTTGTAGGCGGGTTCAAATGGTGTATTACTACAAACAAGGTCGTGCCTGTAAGTAGCACAGGTTTTCGAATTGCATGGACCCCTAGACGTGGCATCAAGAGTTTCCTCTTACATTAGACGCAGGGAGCCCGAAGTACAGGATGAAGGTGTCCAGGGTGCACTACAAGTTCTCTCGATCAATTTTGGGCCCAATTACATTCGTCATTTGTTTTGGGCCCAGCAAAGATTATGCTTTGGGTCATGGGCATGGTGCAGAAGAAGACTGAGAATCTGGTCATGACAAATTTATTTTAGGGGAAAGAAGAATATAATGTGGGGAAAAACTCGAAATGAAAATCAACAAAATCCTTTCATTAGGGTTTTCCCATCTACATACTATAACTAGTGAGGTGGGGGGCGTATGGGGTGGGTATAAGCCATACACTTCCAAAATCCATCTCCACCCCACCACGCAGCACCCGCCCAACCCTTTTCAATACCCACTCCACTTGGGAAGGGTGCTGAATAGTATCCACCTATACCTGCCCCATTGCCATCTCAAGCTAGGATCATGCTAGATCATTCTTCTACCAGCATTTTTAACCTTGTACCTCCAAACTCCCCTTCTACTTAATTTTATTTGTGCCACTCTTAATGAGTTCCCTCATCTAAATAACCTCCTCTCTTGTTTATCCCCTAACTCTCCTGAAAGTTGCTAAATGGACCCCATCAATACACTAACATTTATTTAGATACTTTACCAACCAACTCAACAAACAATTGTTTCTGTTCTAATAGTTAATTTTAGAAAAAGAAATTTCATATAATAATTAATTCGAACAAAAACCTTTCCGTAACGATTTCAGATCACGCCAATAAAGGTAAATAGAAGAAAATGCTGAAAAATTACTACAAGCAAAAAACCGAAGAAGAGAAAAAGAGAAAGAAAACAAACAAGGAGCAATGCAATCTAAGTGCAAGATTCAGAAAACTGCTGACAAATTAATCAATTAAAACACCAAATTTGACCATCAAGTTAAGCACTGGTGAGATACATCAAGCTATAGCTTATTAATAGTCGTGATCTCTATACCAGTATACCAGTCTTGATTAACAACAATGATGATTGATGAAATTGGATCAAATCCAACTGTAATTGAATAAACAATGATGATGATTGATTAATCAAAGCCCACCTGCTTTGATGCTTCCCCCTTCTCTTCCAATTGCAGAGCGAGGGAACAGAGCCTAAATAGCGGGGNACCCCAACCACCAAAACCCCTTTAAGCTCTGTTGCGAGGGAACGGCCATTAACACCAAGCTCCGATCAAAGCTCACTCCCTCTCTCTCCCCCTCAAGCTCCCCTTCCACCTGTTGCGTTAAAGATGCTCTAAGGAACTTTTAGAGTTTAGAATAATGAGTAGGTAAGCTTGTTTAGAAGATAATAGTTTTAAATGAGGCGGCACTGTAAATAGTGTTTTTGAGTTTAGAATATTGGGGATGCAAACATATTTAGAGGAGAATAGTTTTAAATGAGGTAACATTGTGAATAGTTTTTGTAAGTGTTAAGAATAGGCCCCCTTTTATTTTTCCACATGGATGGAAATGAGACATGATTGACAGGTAAGTGGTAACAGATCAATCTCTAGCAATCCTTCACACCACAGAAAAAGGGTGTTCATTGTCACACATTAGTCCAATATGGATAACTCTTCATGTTGCACGTTCGACATGCGCAGTTGCGCACATATAGAGCACTTGACATTGTATTTCCTACCTCGGAAGGTATTTTAGAGGCCATGTTAACAATTAGAACTCAATCAAAATTTATGGATTGATTTTTGATTATTTGAAGTTTTAATAAACTGAATGAACAACATGTTCTCTTCAACTTGAATTTAATGAATTGAAATTTGCAAGATTGTTATACTGAACACATATATAAATTGTAAAAGTGAACTGAATTAAAGTTTGCAAGTTTGTTAATCTGAACACAGATATAGCCATATAGGTTGTAGAGAAAGGCAACTGAAATTGGATTTGCTGACATTTGGGGACGATGGCGAGAAGCCACACTTATTTTTTCGTCCCATCAACCTACGCTCTAGTGACAGATGCCGCACCAAAAATAACGACAGAACAAACTACCTATACTTGTCAAGCTTGGGCTACCCTTCGAGTAACAGTCAATACTGTTAGCTTTAACATTAAAGAGTGATTTAGGAAGGGAGTTTGGAGAGGAGTTAGGGGAGACACCTATTAAAGAGGGAGCCATGGAAGGGAGTTTGAAGTTTGGGAACTCAAGGAAACTCCCGTAGTTAGGAAAAAGGGGAGGAGGAAACGGGTGAGGGCCTGTGTGTAGGTGGGAGGCTGGGTAAGTGTATGCCAGCCACCTGACGCCCAGCCATGTGTGTGCCAGCCACACGTCACAAGCTGTATGCGGGTGGGGCCCTCTGCAGCGAATAACTCTTTTCCTCTTTTTTTTTCTCAATGTATTTTGCTATGAAGAATTCGTGATTGATACGATATTTTGACTAATATAACTAAATGAAATAAATTAATGTTCGATAAAGAAAAATTTTATAATAATAATATATAATGCATGTTAATAATTATTTTGATTACATTTGTTTAATGTCTCAATTTCATCCATAACTATTTTGGTTACATTTCATCTATATATTGACCTGAATCAATATCTACCACAATTGTTTCTGAATCGAAATCTACCATAAGAATATCTATGATAATTTTTTCTAAATCTATATCGACTATAACTTTTTTTAGATCATTATGGTATAATATCTACCATAATTTTTCCTGGCTCAATATTTACGATACTTTTTTCTGAACTAATATCTACCCTAACTTTGTCTAAATCAATATCTACCATAACTTTGACTGAATCAATATCTACCATAAGTATTTCTCAATCAATAGCTACTAGGCGAGTTCAAATCCGAATATTCGAAATTTTGTATAGTGATTTTCACTATCCAAATCAAAATCCAAAATTTCAGATATCCAATGTCCGAATCAATTTTTTTTTTTTGAACTTTTTCATTGTTATAATTTCGCGTATGCAATCAAATACTTTTGGATATTTCAATATCCGAATGTAAATACTTTCGAGTATCCAAAAACTAAATAAAAGTAATATATGAATTTGGAAAAACTTAAAACCGAATCCGAAATGAATATTCGAAATTTGAATATATTTTCGGATAAATTTGGATTAAGTTTTCCGAATGATTCGAATATTTTTGAACACCCCTAATTATCTCATAAGTTTTCTGAGTCAATATTTGCCTTAACTTTTTTGAATCAATATCTACCATATCTTTCACTAAATCAATTTTATCCACAAAACCTATATCGATCCAATCACCACTACTCTCTATTTATATATCTTTTGGCTATAAATATATAACACCACCAATTAAATTTTTCACACTACTCAACGTACACATCATCTATATTCTCTCTTAAAATTTCAAAGAAATCTATTAAAAAAATCCACACGCTTTAATTTGAAATGGAATCTTCGAATAGCCATGCTGAATATCTTTCCAACTCTAAAAGTTCAAACCCCCAAATCCAAACCCCAAAATTGAAACCACCATAATTCTAAATATCTTCCAAACCCAAATAATCCAAACCCCTAAAATCGAATACCAAAAATATGAATACTCTCAAAATGTTCATATACATCCACAATACTGACAATTCACGCATTATGTGCCTAATTTTGAAGACTACAAACCATCTCAGTATTCTCAAAGCCAAGGTTATAGATCTCCCCAACAACATTATGACTATAACGATAATATACATCCTTCATCTCTTGCCCAGTTTTGTCTCGGTGCTCATGAACCTCTTGGCTCTTTATTGTTTGAAGCGAGTGCAATATTCTTAAGCCCTTCTTGGGTGAAAAATATGTGCACCTAGAACTTAGCATCACCTTTGGGAGGCGAACCCCTCCTACTAGGATGTCGGGATCCCTTGATTGTCGCATTCTCAAATCATAATGATCGGAGATGAATGATGCATATAATCATTATAATCATAATGTTGTTGGGGAGGTCTATAACTTTAGCTTGGAGGATACTATGGTGGTTCTCCATCTTCATAAATAGGCTCATAATTTGCGAATTGCCAGCATTATAGATGATTATGAACATTTGGAGAGTATTCATAATTTATTGGTTTCAATTTCAAGAATTTGGATTGGGAAGTTTGTATTTAAAGAATATTGCTTATTAGAGTTTGACTTTAGGAAGTTTAGATTTGGGGGATTTGGATTTTTAGAGTTGGAAAGATAATCGATATGCCTATTCCAAGGCTTCATTTCAAAATGAAGCGAATGGATTATTTTAACATATTTGTTTGAAGATTTGAGAGAGAAATAGATGATGTGTGAGTTAAGTAGTGTGAAAAATCTAAGTGGTGGTGTTATCTATTAATAGCTAAATGTATATGGAGAGAAGAGTATGGTAATTCAATCAACATAGATTTTGTGCATGGAATTGATTCAATAAAATTCATGCTAGATATTGATTCAAAAAAAGTTATAGTGATATTGAATTACAAAAATTTCATGGACGATTTAATAAAAACTTATCATAGATATTGATTCAAAAAAAGTCATGGTAGATATTAATTTAAAAGTTATAGAAGTAATATATGATATAGGTCAATTTATGGATAAAGTATAATCACTCAAGTTATGGATGACATTGAAGTATTAAAGAAATGGATTAATATTTTTTCAATTAGTTAATTCTCTGCAATATTCAATTTAAATTTTAAATTCTTATATATTATATATTTTATATTAATATTTTTCTAATAAATATGAAAAATTTTAAATGCTTAATAATTAACTTTCTAAAGTTTTAAACTATAAAACAAAAATTAAATGACCCTGGTTGTGGGACTATTCTCTTCAACTTATCTAGATAAGCTTAAGTTAAGTTCATGCAACTTACTTTTTCTCTCATAGATTAGTATTCATTTTAAACACATCAGTTCAATTCATAGTTTAGTTGAAGAGAACATACCCTATATATTTAATTAATTTACAATTACTTCAAATATTGCAATGTTTATTGTGTTAAGCAATTTAATTAAATCGAACAACAAAAGGTGGATTACATCATTTGACCACTTACTTGATTTTAACATCATAATCAAATCTAGAAGTACACGTGTATCTCTAAGGAGAGGAAGGAGATGAGAAGGAGAAACAATAGAATACCATAAATCCCCAACTACCCCTTCCATCTCAAATTCTCAACTTAGCCAATTCCCAATGATTTTCGTTAGTTCCGCATACTTTATTATTATTATATTTTTTGCATATTAATTTATTTCATTTAATTATATTAATCAAAATATCATACAAATCACAAATTTTTCATAGCAAAATGCATTCAAAAAAAAAAAAAAAAACGAAGGAAAGGAATCACTCTGTGGAGCCCACCTGCATAAAGCCTGCAACACGTAGCGAGCAACAGGTGGCTCGCAGGCATTGCAAGCACCTGGCTTCCCAGGCGCAGCACACACACATGCCCAGCCACCCATTGGTTGTGCACCACACGCAGGCCTACTTGCTCAAC